>JAQIWU010001120.1:0-18590 GCA_034696445.1 Isotomiella minor
AGGCAATTACAATAAATGAGGTATGAGCCTGACAAGTTTTTTGTTTACTAAATTCGCGATGAAACCCTTGCAATTTTCTTGCCGCGTTGGTAAACCCTTTGTGCATTTCTTGGAACTCTCCAATTATATTACGGCATGAAGGGTAGAGTAATTGATGTTTTCCGACGCTATATGATGTTTGTGAAACAGTGAAAGCACAGGAGAAAGTTGGGCTCTTTCATTGCATTAAAATTTCAAATCAATCATTCTGGCACACTGTAAATGCTTTTCCTTTGAGAAAGAGTAGAGAAAGTGCACAGTGTAGTAATAAATGAACATGCCGGTAACTAAAAACTATACATTTACAGTTGCAGGCTTGGGGAGATATTTTTATAATGCACACATATGGAATAACACCACACACCACCATGCTCTGGGGAGAGAAAGTGAGAGGTCACGAAATCAAAAGATTGACTGAATGAAGCAAAGAAAGGTGAAGCATTTGGCTAAAACCTTTTCTTTTTATGAGGAGGAGGATATGGAAATGGCAAAATCGTGAACAAAAGGTGATAATGTGTTTGTGCCAAGTGCGAACCTCTGTTTTTGACCATTGCGTGCTCACTGAAATATATTCGTATATAACAAACATAAGCAGTATCAACTTTAACTTACCTACTTGTATAATCATATCGAAATATTATTAATATCTTGGAATACCAAGTGGTTGAATATGCTTCATTCAGGCGCAAACTCTTTCCTCTTTGAACTCTTTCCTATAATGAAACGGAGCAACTACTTTGTGGACACTACGATATATGACCACTTGTGAAAATTTCATTTCACTTCTTTCTGGCAGAAGGTTTAGGTTAGTACACCCACATCATTCGTTCCCATAGTATTCTAGAAACGGAAATAGAATCCAACGAGGAAAAAATGCTGCGACAATGGTTTAGGGTCCGGCTCAGGTTCCAGAATAAA
This sequence comes from Isotomiella minor, assembly GCA_034696445.1. Taxonomy (NCBI): domain Eukaryota; kingdom Metazoa; phylum Arthropoda; class Collembola; order Entomobryomorpha; family Isotomidae; genus Isotomiella; species Isotomiella minor. The sequence goes on from JAQIWU010001120.1 coordinate 958, forward strand.
ACATATTAGTGACAGTTGACTTGCACGAATTAGTCTTATTTTTTGCATTCCTTCTTTTCCTCTACTATAAAACTGAGAATTTCGAGGCAGAAATAGGATTCTTCGTAGGTAAAAAGAAAGTGAAATACAAGACATGTGTGTGTGTAAGGGAAGTTAGGTATGTGGATTTTGGATCAAGAGAGGAAAAGACAACATGGATGGACACGACGACACGGACCTTCTTTCTCCTTCTTGTTAGGTTTCGTTAAACGGAAAGAAGGCAGGATGAGGATGGACGGACTTTGGTCACGCTTGGATACAAGAACACGATGAAATGGTTAACACAAGTACTTGTGTGAGTGTGTGTGTGTGTGTCTGTGACGTGGATGTGGTTCAGTTAGTCATGGTTACTTGTTTCCACAGCCTTACAGGCCGTCGTTGACGGAATGTCGCCAAATTGACATTTGAGACGGGAGTGAGCAAGGAAGCGAGTTAGACTGAAGCCAAAATCCAAAGAGACAAATCCGGATGAAAATGATATTGTGATAAACAGACAGAAGAGGAAAAAAGGCTTGTCCAGGTCTATTCTCTCTAACCTAACGAGGAAAAGGACAAAGATGTTGTCGGTCTGTGTCTCCAACAATGTAATATGATGTTCCCTGCCCTGTCCAAATCAAGTCCAAGTGACAAGGATCAGAAGACGAAGACCAAACGACGGGATTCATTACGTATCAAGATTGTGGAAGGGAAACAATTTGCTCCTGCCGTCCATTGTCTTGAAATAATGAAAGCGAAATTAGCAACTGCGTGTCCACGTTTATAGGAAAAGAGCAAAGGTGCATGGGTGTGGTAGACACTGTTTGACATTGACTGACACTACTCACGTTTGATGCGCGAAGAATTTGCATGCATGAGTTATTTCAACTTCACGCTTTTTTTAATTGAAGGTTTATGGCAGGACGAAATAATCGGTTTCTTTCAAATTTTCTCATTTTCTCGTGTTTTTAATTGACATCCGACAAACAAAGGAGTCAAAAGACTGACTGAGGATCCATCCATGGAACGTAATGATGCTTCCAATTTTAATTCTCAAGAAGTCAACTTGGTTGGCACATCGTGATGCTACTAGAGCAAATGGCGAGCTCTGGATATCGGCGTGATGATATGATAAAATAAAATAAGGCGAGAGGTAAAAATGTGTATCAGTTACCAACTTACTTTACGTACCGTACAAGGAATAGCACTTTAATTAAGGCCATAAATCTATCAGTTTCTTTTACCTACCTAAACTAGGTACACTACTTTACTTTTTCTTGGGACCCAACCAAATCTTTCACCTTTTGATTTGATTATTAGACTTTCAAAAATGAGTAGGTATTATTAGTCACACACTGACATTTATTATTATGAGGAGACAATTTGAAATCTGCTTAATTAAGAGAAGAATGGGAGCGCTAATTCATGTGTTTGCTGCCACCCTGGTTCTCGCACTATTGAATTATTTGAAAGGCAAACCCAACAACAATATGACCCTTCCTTCTGGATGTGTCTGATGACTGTGGTTATGATGGGCTGTGCAATAATGTGATGTGATTTAAGATGAGACATTAGACAGCAGGCTTCAATTTAAATTCAATAATCTGCATAATGAAGTAGACGCACACTGCAGGAAGGAAGGAGATGGGATTTTTTGAAAACTTATGCGCTATTCCTTTCACTCTTTATCGATATTGGATTGGGATTGTGTTCGTTAATCTCTACGTCCGTATAGAACTGCATTCATTCATACAAAGTAATAGCAAAAAGTATCACGATCAATCAAGATTAGAATCTCTTTAGTTTCACTAAAATTTTCTACCCAAGTAAAGTGAAGTATGAAGAAGAAGGAAAAACTTATTTAATGGCGCTGATGTTGAGTTGATTAGAAAATGTCTTTGAGTTAAACTCAAAGTGAGGCAAGCCTTATACAAGTTAAAGTGTAAGTAATCATTTGTTAGTTATTTCGCATAAATCTTTGTCATCCATCGATGAAGAGAGTTAAAACCGGTTTGGAATTTGTAAATTTCTGGCTACTTAAATTAGTGTCATTCTGACTATTCTATTTTCTTTCTGCGCAAGAGGTTCACATACGTGGATATGGCTATTCGTGTACCAAACCTCACCACTTCTGCATGCGGGTGAGTGGCACTTACAAAAAGCTATCTTTAAAATTCAACAGTTCTTTCAGTGTCTCAAGTATTTGAGGACAATATTTAAAACTATAAAATTAGCTCATTTATTTGTCCACCAAACAAGCATTGTACCTTGCTTATACCTTCACATTTCGCCGTTCAATAATAACTACTCGTTAGCAGACCAGGATTTAAGAAATTTTCATCCGTGTGACAAAGTTAACTAGCCTGTTGCTAACTGCCTCGTCAGGAATTAGAGTTTTATTAATGTGACGCATTTCTTTTCAGCTCGGTAAGCCTGTGAGTTTATGTCATAAATTTAAAATGCAGTAAATTAAAGAGAAGAATGTTGAACGCAAGATTATATTATTATTATTTATTCAATTTATTACGACGACGGAGCTTTAAATACCGGTAATATTCCGTTGTAAGTGTCAAGGTGACAATGGATAAGTCACAAATAATAAAAGGAAACAAGATGGGTTGACTCTTTAGTATTCATTCGTATATGCATTATTAAAGAAGAAGAGAAGGATGGAGATGGAATAGAATAATAATAATTCGGAGATGCAGTTTACCTTTTCAATTGTTAGATAAGGAAGATGGAAGTCGCACTTTCATCTTTTTTGGCAATGCGGTTGTTTGCAAGTAAAGGCTAAAAAGAACGAGCGTATCTCCCTCCAGGACCAGTAATAATTCAATTACCAAGCAAATGGTCATGGAGTTTGCCTACAATGCGTGAAAGTTAAAATTTTCAAAAAACATTTCGATTCCAAGCGTCAATTTTTATGACTTATCTTTTAAAAACAAGGCCTATGGAGTCCGATGAAGGAAGTTAACAATCTGTTGCCTGTCTTCCGCTTTCCCATGCACTACATGTATGTTCAGCATTACAATTCTGTTTCTTGTCTGTCACTTGATAATATTTCAGAAATTAAAGGGAGAGAGAAATCAAGGAAAAATGAACCGTTTTCCAAAACAACAAAATGTCAGTGTCAAAAAGGGGTTTACATTTTGTATTTTTAAGACTCCAGATCAGAGGACGAGATCATGAAAAAAAGCTCGAAAGAAACTTATGTAAAAAAGATGAAACAAATTAATATTAAAAATTTCCTTACCCCACTTTTCATCGAAGGATATTAAGCACGGTTGAGACTTTGAAGCTATGACCTCTTGAACGTTCACATGCATCGTTAGATCTTTATAAATATCTCCAATTCCAATGCATAAATCACTCAATCATACAAAGTACAGTGTTGTAACTAACTGATCCGATAGGGTCACTGGAATCAATCACTGTATATACATTGCGCTTTCTCCATATCCTATTCCGTTTAAATACCTTCTCGTTTTTGTGTTCTTTCTTGATTGAGCCTTCACAGTTCCAGTAGTTAAGCCTTTTCGTCTGCACCCGTACAACTGGTGAGATACACAGAGACGCAAATGTTATGGCTACAATTTTTGTGACAGAAGAGCTTAACTTTGAATCTGAATGTGAATGGAGGAAGCAGATTGAGAAGGTAAGAAGATTTGCTCCCTGCGAGGTGTACTTGAGAGAAAGATGACAACTTACAGCTAAACAGAATGTCAACTTAAAAAAACCAATGAATAGGAAAATCCAGAGGAATGCTTATTTATGTCACTCATATCTGAAAATGGGTGATAGACCTATGATACAGAATGTCTATGATATTTTTTATGTTCTTCAATAAAGTCATGAAACTTCAAAGAGTAAAACAAAAGTCGTGAACCATCTAGTATCTATTTCAAATAACATTGTAGGCCGCATTGGTGATGAGAATGACCTGAAATACTTTTGAGTACCTGATAAGATGTAGGTAGGTAATTAAACCGAGAAATTTGGACACCAAATTAAGACAAATATCGTAAGGGTCCTTCGTTCCTTCAGCCTCAACTTTTCTCCTCGGCAGCTTTACCATGATTTGATTGCACAATAATAATAACTGCATTCTGTCATATTTATACCTCTCTGTTTGCCTGAGTTTAGAAAGGCAGAGGAAAATCCACTGGCTCTAGTGGGTGGTCTTTTAATCTCTCTATGGTCCCAATTTCAAGGGTCCAGCCAAGTCTTTTTTATGTCTACCAAAATCCAATGAAATTCAATCAGCATCACTCTCAGATAGCATAATGCTGAGAAAAGAGAGACCCTCTGACTCTGACTATATTCCTATGCAGTCTATCTATCTATACAGGAAGGATTTCGTTGTGTTAAAAATTTTGGCTTGACAGAGAAATGAAGATTTCTTTCTCAGATGTCAAAATATCTCAAAAGAAGAGAATAGAACGAAATACAACAAGCAGAGCAAAAGAAAGGCTTCTTTTTGGCCTTCGTGGAATTTCTTCAAATAAGGGTTTGTCATGTTAAGGTAGGACCACGACTTATTACATTATTTACCCACACCCCTAAAGTGTAGAAGCAGAATGACACTTTTGGTTTTACAACTGCATTGTCCTTGTCTGTCACTACATTTACTGTATTTCATTAAGTAAACACTTCAAAAATGATTTAAAATCCATAAATTGTCCATCGTTTTGTGAAGGAAAGGAATTTGGTAGGTTTTGATATGACCTGTAGTAACAAAAAAGCCAACAGAACACAACAATTCTATTAAACATTTATTCAACAGGAATCTGCGAGTGTGGAGTTGCCATAGGAGTGGATAGATTGACTGCCTTTTTTTTGATGAGGAGACTTTGTGAGCGTGCGTAAAAAGGAGTAAAACAACACGTTGACAAATCTGTTAAATCTTTGAGAGTTAACTTCTTATTCTGGTTTCTAATTTGTTGGAAATTTGCCGTTACTTGGTTAAAATGACACTCCCAAATTCCTTCAACCTCTCAACTATACAATCGCCTTTCTTATCATCTTCATTTAATCTTGTCACTCTCTCTCTCCACTTCCACTTCCACTCACTGGGGAAAAGGACGAACGAGAGGAGAGACAGACAGACAGATAGGGCTTGACCCTGTATCATGCAATATCATCTTTTAGATTCATTTTAAAACTTGAGTCGTCGTATCATGTCCAGCTATGCCATCCTTCTTGTACAACAACTAATCTATTAAAAAATGGATTGGATTATATGTGTAGTTGGTGATGTAGGGTGGATGTTGTTGTTGTAGGGGATGGAAATGGATTAAATTTAAAAAAGAAGTATTTTCCTCTCTCGTCGATGGCTTAAGAAGATAAAGCATTTGGGAAGATTACAAGGAATAGATTTTAAGTAAAGTTTTTATATTCCTCAAGATTTTTAATGGAAAGAAATGGATGGTTGGATGTAACTGAATATTTAGAAGTCAGAGTTGATTGCTATGGCTTTGCCTTACCTTCTTTTCCTTCTTCTTGTTGTTGTGCTTTCCTTTTCCAGAAGGGATTTAGATCGGATTGGATTGGGTTGGAATTGAACTGGATGGAAGGAAAGTGCCTGAGAGTTGTATTCAACGAGGCGGAAGCAACCCAAAACATCAACATTTACATTCTTCACATTTTCAATTATTGTCCATTTCTCTCTTCAATCAAAAGACCGACATGGCACTCAAAAAAAGACTTGAGGCTAGGCCAAGATACCTATATACCTACACCCTGACACTTAAATACTGGCACAGGTACTTGAACAGGTTATCTTGTGTACCAACAAAAAGGGAATTTCTTACTAAATACTTTGAAGTAATTTACTACTCGGAAGAAGAGTGAGTGCTTGTTGCTTTTTCAGACCTTTACTTTCTCTTTTTAAGACTTACAAATCATTGAAAATTGGGTATAAAATCTCGAACATTTGGATTTGTAAGATATTTCCACTTATTTCATATCAAACTCAAGCTTTCTTTCTCTGTTTTCATCCAACTTCTTCTTCATTGTCTGGGAGAGCATCGAGGAATAGGAAACCTAGCATGGTCGCCGGTATATGACAGGGGAAAAAATAATTCAGAATAAACTGGACAACGAAGACCATAACTCAGGCTTCGCCTTTCCTTCACAACAAAGTGAACATATTTTACTCTGCAAATTCATTCAAATTCAATTTTATTCAAAGCTCAATGAAAACCAAGAAAGAATGTAAGAATTCTTTTATTGTGATGCAAAGTATCCTTTCTTTTCTTATTACACGTCATGCATACATAAGAGAAGACAGGACAGGACCTTCTGTTTCCGCACGTTTATTTATTTGTGCATCCTGCTGTCTTCGGTCAAAAGTTGTTACCAAAAGCCTCGCCTTTGCTGCTGCCATAGGAACTTCATGTGATCTTCTTGAAGTGAAAGAAGCACAGCCAACGCACACGCAGGCATAGTATCGAGATGAGAATTGTTTAGAAGAAAAAAAAGATTTAGTGCCTTCAAGGAAAATTGGGTGACTCTTCAGTCCATTCCGCATAGGTGGTGGTGGGTACGGCAATATTATTATGCGTTATTATTGCATTGGAAAGGTCTGAAGAAAAGAAAGGTGAAGAAGAATGATATCCTTCCTCAGTAGCTCCTTGAGGTCTAAAAAAAAGTCCAGACACGTATAGCATAACATGACATGTCAGTGTGTGGCTGAAGATGACGATGATGAGGAGGAAATTTCTTGCCACACCACCACAGTAACTTTACTGGAAAGTATTTTAACCACGGGAGATCCTCGTAAGAGGTCTATTTAAAGGACTTTTTTACACACTTATCTCTTTACAAGTACTCTCCTCCTGTTTTATTTTATATGACTGCCTTTTCAATCATCTCACCTCAACTCAACTCCATTACACGTTACATCATTGCATCACATTTCCAATCCTTCCAGCAACAAACAGCCTCCAGGAGGAATGGGAGAGCAAAGAAGAAGAAACAAGAGAATCTTCTTCTTCTTCTTTTACACTGCACACGCTGTTCTCAAAATACGTTCATTAAGGCGGAGTCCCTTACTTCTTTTGCTGAACGCAACTTAACAACCGTAAAAAATTACCATTCTTTCCTATATCGACCCTTCAGATGGTCCTACGTGCTTGTTGCTGCCCGTGGCCAGTTAATTCGACGAAGCAAAAGTCTTGTGAGAAGTTTCTCCTGAGCTATCCTGCTGCTAGCTCATTATGATTTACACACTTGGAAGATTATTACAACCAAAAAAATCATAAACGACTAACTAAACACCACCAACCAGAAAAGTAATAAGAACAGATGAGGGAGTCAGTTAGGTTTTGAAGAGAATCTTTTTTTCTCCTCGCACGGAAAAAGATTATGGGACATGTAAATAGTGCAAAATTTCTGAGCTAGACGTTAAGTGACTTTTATTACCAACTAAATGAATACTTTTTACACATTCCCCTCAAAGAATTTGGCGAACCCACAATAAATACCACCACAGAATCAGCATCATTACTTCATTGGCACCACGCATGGTGAGAAGGTGACAGAATGGTTTACAACCGTCTCCTCAACGAAGAGAGAAAGTTAACAAGTGAATGGGCAAATAAATAACCCTGAAAATTATTTACACTTTACTAATTCGCTATTCATTATCTACCACCGTCATCATCATCATCATCCTCATTATTCTGTCCCTAATGGTCCGTAACTTTGCTTGTGTGAAACGTGATGGCTGTGGGTAAACAGCAGCAGAAGTAACCACCGAGAAGGTAGGTGGTAAAGGCTGAGCTCATTACAACTGACTTTTGCCATTGCAAGAAACCCTTAAAACATTACAGCAGCCTGTCAATTTTCGGTAGAAGAAACCTGCTTAAGTAGTCGTCTGCGGTCAAGGAAATAGTAGTACTTTTAGTGAATTCAATCAAACAACCACCCCTGATGATCTTATCTATGGGGATTCCATGAAAATGTGAAAATATGTATGGTGAAGCTGCTTCAATTTGGCTTTTACATGAGGGGGTGATCATCAGCCAAATTGAAAACAGAGAAAGAAAGAAAGAAAGCAAAGAACGAGCACTTGAGTATAATTGAGTTCATTAAAATTGTTCAGGGGACGTGTAACAAAAGTTGACCACTGATAACGTGCCTAACCAACCGCATTGCCAAGCAAATGCATGCATCTCTTTTCTTCTGTGTGTAGTATGGAACATAATAATGGGGACATGACAGTTGGAAATTTACGACTGTTTAATCACATTCAATGAAGGTGGACACCTATTCTCATTTATTGTGATGTGATGTACCACCACCAATAAGGGAGGGCTTTTATTGCTGTGGTTAATGAGGCCTCTTTGCTTTACTCATTGTCAAGTCAAATGAAATGATGAGGGTGAATGAATTTTTAAACCACACGGCAAGAGTAAAAGCAAGTTCTCGTGGACTTGTCCAACTTCCAACTCGACTGTCCTCTCTGCATCTAAATCATTTCCATTACAAAAGCTAAGTTTATCATTATGCAGTTGGGGACACTTCTTTTGTATCATGAACTCGTTCAAAGCACCGTGTAAAATTTGCTGGGATTTACACCTTTTTTAAATGCGACATTAAATATATTTCTTAAATTTTAAATTAAAAAGCAATTCGAAACATAACCAAAATGGAAACCGGTCAATAATTCAACCCTTTTAGTGCCTTAATGGTCATGTGCCGTAACTCTTTCTGAAAGTACATTGTCTGTCGGAAGTACGGAGGACCGCACATCGACTTGCCTTTCCGAATTACGCAAAATTTAGTGCCCCTCAATTAAACTGAGCTGACTGCATGTGAGAGAGAGGGGAAGTGTGAGAATCATTGTCAAGACATTGCACTATTCCTCTACGTACAACGATTCTAACTTTATTTATGGGATGGTAAAGTACTAACGATTTGATGCACTGAATCATCAGTTTTATTTTATTAGACAAGTTTCCATAAGCGTCGTACCCATGGTACCTGTCGAGGCTGTCGAAGAGGATGAACAATAGAGAAATTTACATTGGAATACAAGTCTTATTTACTTCGTCGCTTTCTTTCCGCCAACGCAATTGTAGAAGAAAGAAATTGCATAACAGTCCAAATAAAACTTTATGTATTTCTGCCATGTATACGCTTTCCCCACATGGATGGATGGCAAATATTCGAAGATTGTGACCACCAGCACTTCTATTGCGAATGCGAGGGCTAATTACAATATTCACCAATTCCCGTTTCATTTTACTTTCTGGTCGGTCGACAAGGCTATTATTATTAATTGAGTAGTGCTTTTCATGTACTTGTTGACGGTAGTAAAAGTGAGGATGAAATGAAAACTACCAGGATCCCACTCAGGAAAATTGGATTGTTAATTTTATAGCCGGCTATTATTCCTTTCGGAAGTGACCGATCTCTTCATAATTTTATCCGTTTCTTCTCTCTATGTGTATGGAGCAGAGATACATCACTTCTTCAGTTGTCATCATCGTTACTCCTGTCGTTTGCCTCATTTCATAGTGTTCCACAACCATAAATGGAAGTTTATTGATAGTGGTTAACGTTATTAACCAAGTCACCGTCATCCTCGGAGCTCTCAAACCAAATCCACACTCCTCCGTCTGCCTCCTTGATGGTAATTCGTTAGTTACGATTATACAGACAGTGACAACAAAATCACCATCAGACCAAAAGCAATGGTGGTGTGGGATCGTTATGCAAGGGTTGGATTAAGTGAAACGAAGCAAAATTTAAACAATTGCAGATATTAATGGGGTAAGCACTTGTGAAATGCAATCCGTTTTTAATACCATACCTTGATTAAATCCGGCATTGCATTTAAATAATTGTGTTTTGTCCTAGTGGCACTCTGCAATAATGGGACTCAAACTCAACTTTCTCTTTAAAAGGATGAACCTGGAGAGAGAAAAAAATATGTCGGATGCGTACAATTCATTGGTTTTGGAAATGTCCATAATAGTGTCCCTTTAAGCATTGTTTAGAATTGTTTTGAAAAAAGTAGAGTAGGAAAAGTTTTGGAATGAATTGCTTCTTTTTTTATCGATGTTTTTGAAATTGTTTAAATAATGCTATGATGGGGAGTGAACTTGAAGTTAATTAGAAAAAGCCAAATCACCAGCTCTCTTCTCTGGAACAAAGTCAAGCAAGAGTATAAGCCGAGCAGAGATCGAAGCCTGATAGGGAGCTGAGGAGTGTAGGAGAGATGAATTTGTTAAATGCGATAAGAGAAGAAAGTAAATGAGATGAATGTTGCATTCGAACGGGGTCTTATTTGTAGTGACAAGATGACATGGCATTTATTCCTACAATTTTAACCAACCAACTCACGAACCTCAGAACAGGCAGAAGAAATCAACCAAGCCCTTCAACAACTCATTTATTTTTACCGAGAGAGAGCGAAAGAAAAACGTGTTTCGTGGGACGTTCACCGATTTTTAAAGCCTCACATTATAAATTTCCATCGTCCTCTTAAAACTGAACAAATGAAGGAGAGACAGAGGCAGAGTGCACTGACACCACTTCTTCATGTGCTTGGTCCTTCGACTCAGTCATCCTCTATCATCATAATTATATAAGTGTAAAGAAAGGAGAGACAGGTTTGTGTTTTTCTGTAAAAAAAAAATAGTTGTGCTGTGACAGAAGTTGTACCTACCGACTCAATAAAAATAATCAGTTCTAATCCTCCTTGTAAAAATAAAAATAAGTAACTTGTATAACATGTCTTTCACCGTCAAAAGTAATACCACTTAAAACTACTGCTTTTTACCCATCGCATCAAGCAAAGACAGAGTATAATAATCTCCAGTCAATCCGGATTTTTGTACAATTAGTCGGAACGGTATTGTAATGCAAATCTAACTCGATCAGAAATCGAATCGTCGTCCGGTTCTTATATTTGACTGTATTTTTGTGGTTCGCCCAAGATTAAAGACTCGTGTTAGATAGAGTCAGGAGGAGACTATGTGGTTGTGGCATGAAAGTGTCTTCTTATGTTGGAATACCAAATAGAAACTGGTTACTTTTGAATCTTTTTACGCAGTCATAAAATTGTCATTGGAATCATTTTTGTCAGTTTAAATTTACACCGCTCCATAACTTTCTAACTTAAAACGTAAAACACTAGACGTCAGAGGTTTTCCGGTTTGCGTTTTAAAGTCTCTTAATATCTGTGTGCGTTGCCATCATTTAACGCGATGTGGCATTCACAATGATGTTTTGTGAATTTTACTGAATTCAGTTCCTTCCCAAAGAAAGCAAGCGAAAACTGATGATGGGCCTCTTTTCCCTACAGCTTTCACTGTCCACGTGTAGTGGGTATTTTTATTTTTGTGACTGAATGCGGGTGTAGATGGATGGAGGTCTGTTGCATGGGCTCACTTGTCCAAAATAAGTGGGTAATTTCCATTAAGGAGAACCACTTTTAGAATTTTGAGCAATATCGTAAAACACGTCAATATCCCCGGTGGTCTGGTTTACATTAAAGGACCAAGACATGATTTTATTATCTTGCTAAAATAGCTTAACTTCCTTCAGCTTTAACTGTCACTCGCTCACCAAAATCGTCTTATGCGCGTCGTCATCAGTGGTTAGTGAGCTCTTAAGGAAAAGGAAGAACACACGATATTGATTCAAAAAGAGCAAGAATTTGGCGTGTCTTCTTCTTTTCTGCTGGGGGAGTAAAATAAAATGGAGAAATGAAAGAAAACGGAAAAAGAAGGAGAAAGGAAAACACAAGGAAAAGTGTAATGTTTGTTATTGAACATTCCCTCGGTCTGGTTTATGGAGCATTAATCTTGGCCATAGGTTCAATGGAAGCTTCCGACGACGAGGATTTAGATTTTTAAAACCAGTCATCATTTTAAGCCAAATTTGGATATTTTTGCACCCCAAAAATACATTTTCTCTTGTCTATACGTGCTTCTTTTATCCCTTCACGAACGAGTATTGGGTCTTCTTCTTGGAACAGAAGCCAAGAACAAAAAACATCCTCGGTGTGAAATAAATTCCATCTAACAATAAACTTATATCTTAAATAAGGTGAGGAGAAATCTACCAATGAAGACAATGGCACATCCTGCCTTGTGTGTGTATTAACCCAGAAGGATTTAAATGTATTAAGTTTTCCGCAAGTGGTCTGAGACATTGGGAAGATACGGAATTTGCGAGGTGCACTATTATTTATGATCTCATGTTTGTATTTATATTTTAAGCTAGATTGATGAACTCGGTGGATTTTATTAAAATACTCTTCCCCCTCCAGTTAATCCCCAGCATTATGCAGTACGGAGCCATTCTCTGTGCAGAAGAAAGCACTCGCTTAAATAGAAGACTTTCCACTATGCATACAAGTTAGTTATATAACCTCAACTTCTACTCAAATGCAAAGCTTGTTGTTCTTAGTTAGTGGTGCGACCACGTTCAAAGGTAAACACCGGATTAGGATGATGATGATGACGATGATTCTTTATGCATGGTTTCTCAAACACCGTTTCCGTTCCCTGGTATAAACAAGCCATAATGCTTTGTGCAGACGTGGGCGAAGGTAATGAGTTAAAGTGTCGCAACTTTCATTTATCTTTCTTCCTCTTGGTTATTTGCGGATTATTACGGCAGGCTCAACAATGAAATGAATTGCCTCTGAATCAAAGGAAGCGTATGGAATTTTTTTGTGGTGAAAACTTTGGAAAGGAAGGAGCTGGTTGAAGGAAAGAAAGAAAGCGCTATTAGTCTGTAAGTGTGAGTAAACGTAAGTGATGATGTGATAATACGATGACACTACTTTCATGCTCTCAAAAATCATCGGTCAGCAAAATTTCTCAAAGGATTGAGAGAGGAGGAAGCAGTCAGATGGATGGATAGACTCTTAGATAGAAAAGGGAATGAGAGGCTGGGGATGAGTGGGGGCTTAAGAGAGTGACAAGCGTCTCTCCTTTATCGTGGTCCGCTGGGCTAAATGGCATGGCATGACGCGAACAGCCAAGCACCCTTTTGCTTTCCTGTCTTTTACTTCAGGCAAGACATGATGCTATACTTTCTTTTCAAGACGTAGGATCAAAGTGGCAGAGTAAAATTAAACTGGACATTTGGGCTGGATAAAAAAGAAGAGCAGATGTTCCTTCATCATTATTCACAATCCGGATAGTATCTACACCAAAATTCATATCCAGTCGAGAAACCAACTTGTGGACTTGTCCCTGCAGCCCTGTCCTGTCCCAAATGTCAGTTCAAGTATGTGATTGCCTGGTGTTATAAGTAGAAATGGACAAACTGTTCCAAAATTTCTTCGATAATGCGGGGTTGATTATCTGAACGAAAGAAATGAAAAAGATTCTAATGATCACAAATGTATAAAAAAATCTTGATGGTCCTAACGCCATTTCCAGCTACGAAATCTCATGAATTCACTTTTTTGGTAGTCAAATTTGCGTATAAATGTAATCAACATTTTTAATCTGGGACAAAAGACATGATAAAAGATTACAAGGGTTCACCCATCAGACAACGTCCTACCAAAAATCTCAATGATAGAAGAGAGAGTGATGGTCCTCCTTTGTCGTCATAAACTAAACTGTAAAAGTGAAGAAAGCAGTTTTGCTTTCTTCCATTTTCTCCAGCTTTCACATGAAAAAAATGAGGCAAGATTTCATCCTATCTTTTTCCGTCACTTTTTTTCGCTCGATCTGTGTTAGTCATTGGTAGTGGATTTTTATACTCCTTTAACACAAAAGTTTGGGAGCAATAAAGTGATGTGATGCATTTCTTTTGTGATGTTGGTGTTGGTTTGGTTAATGGTCCTCTATCAAGCTTTCTTTGAACCAATTCCACTTTGAAAAATTACAGAGAGGAGAAAACCTTGTAGACATTTTTCTCTCCTCTACACTTTTACTTACGCACAGCACAATGTTCCTCCACTCTCTTACGTCAAGGCATGATGGCATGGTTTGGTTGAAGAAGGAAGGATTTGCGTAATCTTGCATTGTCAACTGGATGATCAATTCCTTCGCAGGCTTTTCTCTTTCACACGACACGGCGACACAACCAACCAACCAAGTATAAACCATGTACTTATTCATCCATCCATTTATTTCTCCTTACCACCACCACCACTACCACATCCCCCTAAAAAGTAAAAGTTGATTCTTCAAGTCTGGATGTGCAAGCCACAATATACGTCTCCTCAAAGAGGTACAAAGGTAAGGTGGAGTTTGATAAGTGTTCATGCATCTTTGTCACACTATGCAAAATCTCCACATTTTAGAAAATCAATCACATCATCGCAGTAAATATCATTACCTAGAGTCGCTCTTCTCCCTTTTCTGGAGGAGAGAATGTTTCGACTTGTAAAGAAAGCCTTCGGCCATAGAAATTCATTCTTTTTTCCTTCGACGAAGACAGTGAAAAGGCAAATTGAAAGAGAGACAAACAAATGAATATAAAATTTGAATAATAGAAGCAGTGGTCATTTGTTTAGAGTCAGTCAGAGAGTGAAGTGGGTGGGTGGGCTGCACCCTTTCTTTTACATAGGTAACTCATTAGGAAATTTGATATGCTCGTCATTCTCATTTGCTTTGCTGCTGACTCATTTTTGTCACAATATTAAGTCAAGTCTATACAGAATCGATTAAAGCACCCAACCAACAAAGAACAAAACTTTCTCCCCGAACAAGAATAATTGAATTGTTTGATGTGGATGACTTGTTGTGAACAAAGCCAAGTAATAAGTTGAGAGTCGCTGTGAGGAAAAGGCACGTATAGAAAAAGTATAAATGAGAATTATCAATTTACGTGTGAAAAGCATGTAGATGCATGGGTAAAATGTGAGGAATGTTGTGTGATGTAGAATGAAGGATATTTGTAAGAGAGAGGCTGAGGCTGACAGAGCCAAAGCTCATTAGTGAAGCGTGGAGAAAGGTAATGGGTTAGATGAATAGGAAATAGGAAGTGGAAATGGAAGGGAGTGAAATTCGTGTAACTTAACGTGTGGGGCGGCTGCCTCCTTCAAAGATGAATTGGAGGAATCGCATAGCATGGCATTTACGGATGGATGGAAACATGGATTCTCGGATTCTGGAATGTGTCATTTATCTCCTGGAGACTGAGTGGTTTCTTTCTTTCTTTCTCTCTCGCCCTCTTCTTCTTCTTCGTCTTTGGCGAAGAAAAGGAACTTCTTGAAAAGAGAGATCGACAGTCTCTTCAGTAGCTGCTATAAAGTCTAAGCCACCCACACAACATGACTTAAGGCTGGTCTACATACTTAAAGTAGCTCCTTTTACTTGAGTCTTGGTGTAGACTTCGTCATGGGATGTCAGACACATTGACCTACAGAAAAACGCCTTGGAAATGACCCTGAGGACCCTCGGGTTCAAGTTTCTCGGTACCACTTATGAAGACCACGTGGGATTAATTCCAAGAATGATTGAACCTTTCAAAAGAAAGCTTAAATAGTGGGATATTTCCCATGCACATAACTCCAACTCTTGAGTGAGTTGTGCTGACGAATGAGCATGTCTTATATGCCGTTTATTAATTTCAATAAATCAAACATACTGTTATTCCTCATAGGAATGTCTCATGCATCATACCCAAGATGGGACTCCTCCTGCCTGACCCCTGCCTTCCATGTTTGTTTGCTTTGTACGGTCCTTGACATTCTAGCTAGGGTCCTATGACGTAATACGATATATTTGATAAATCTCTTACGATATATCATAAATTCCAATTTCAGTTGTTATGTACACAGACAAGACAGCAACATGCAGTCCTACCCTATGAGATGTTATTTGCCATAGCAATAATAAGTACAAATCACCTCTTTCTCCTCATATTCCCCGTCAGAAAAGTGGGGAAGACCGGACAGAAATGATCTTATCCATGTCAGAAGTGAAATCTAATGTGGGTATGTAGTAAATAGTAAAAGTATCCAATCCAAGTAGACTCGGTCGGTGAAAAGAGAGATGAGGAAAGAAGGAAAAGAAAGCAACAGAATGAGGAACGGACAACAATGAGCATTTCACAGAATCCAATCAAGTGGTTAACTATTGTCACGACGATATAGTCTTGATTAAAATTTTGGTGCAGGGTCTTTTTCTATTCTATTCTTTTTCATTCATCGTCATCATATCCACCCCACGCGTGTGTGTGAATATATGCGTCCTACCCTCTCAGTTCCCGTGGCATGTCAAAGTGGCATTTGTTTAGTCGTCCCCCCATTGCAACAAGAAAAGGCAAATCTGACGAACATTACAACTGAGGGGAAAGCATAACAATGGAAAAAGTTTTGAAGAACTGTTGTGTTTTGTATTGCCTCCTTGCTTTCTCCACTCTTCACATTCCGAATGAGTGTCCCCTTTGATCAAACCATACATTTATAAGGATAAGCTCAACAATCCCAATTTGTACTCTCTCTCTCCTTCATTCGAGAGGGCCAAGCTCTGTGCCGTGACGATAACAAATGAGGATGTGGACAAAATGGATAAGTGGCGATGTTTATTAATGCGCCCAAAGATAACAAATCCACAATATTATTCCACACGAAGGATAAAATGAAAACCGTCACTCTTTACTACTTTCCGGATGCAGGCATGTCAAAGCAAGCAATCAAAAGACCGACGGCTATCCATAATAATAATAATAATGAGAAGAGGCCAGAAGAGAGTCCTTGCTATGCATACTGCATGATTTGATGAAGAGTGATCAGTCGTCAAATGATGGCCAAAATTTCCCATGAATTGTCCTCAACAAACAAAGATCTTTCACTCATAAACAGCCTCATTCAACATTGCGCACACGCACTGGGTCAAAGACATTCTTATTTTTATTATTCCCTATATAAAAAAGATGGATGGCTTCAAGTGTCACTTTGAAAATTGATTGTTGTGAGATGAAGAGGAAAGAAAGGGTAGAATGGATGGTGATCAGGCCCTGGAAAAATATTAATTTTGGTTAAACCTGCCACTTTAAACGGAGAAAGAAAGTCCATGTTTGTTAAGGAGTATGGTAAAATTAAGAAACCTATAAAATTAACCTTCAAAATTATAGAATTAAGACGCATTGTTTTGCTCACCAAGGCATTTCTACAGCCAATCCAAATGGATAGCTTGCTGGTGAGGCACTGGAGGAAGAAGGGGTGCCTTGAGACAGGTGTGACACTCACTCTCCATCATCAAATTGAGACAAGATGATGTCGGGGCACTTTGACACTTTTGTTTTGTACCAAACCAGACTGAAAGAAGATAGGAGGGAGCGTTGCATCAATGAGTCGGCGTCATTGAGGGTTTTTCATACGCGTTCCTAGGGCCTCATCGCTGCCTCTCCCCATCCCTCCATCCCCATCCCTCCGAACATGAGAGAAGAAAGAGGTGGTGGTGGTTGGTGGGTGAGGTATCTCGCACTTTTATTGCATAATTATTGAGTAGGAGTATTGCAACGGTAGTAGTGGTAGCAGGAGGTTGTAGTGACAGATTTGATTTGGATTAGATCAGTTGGATTTGTATGGGAGTGGTGGTTAGTGTGACAATTATTGAAGGCCTTATCTTTCATTTACTCCCCCACACGGATAAGAGGTAATCAATCGTCTCAATTAATCAACCAAAGAA
>JAQIWU010001121.1:0-18583 GCA_034696445.1 Isotomiella minor
TTCATTACGCAGTGGATGGATGCAAATACTCTGAGGGAGTTTTGTCTCAGGGCCAAACTGGTCTGCATTGCACCCAGATGTATAATCATTCCTTACGGAGGCTACGTCCGAAAGATGTACATCGTTAGACGAGGGACTGTTGAAGTAAGAGACATTCACTTTTTAACGTTCAAGTATATGTATAATCTCTCCTGTGATCCTCAGGTGAAAGTCATATCCGGTGTTCACTGTCCAGTAATTTATGAGTATGGAGCGGGGCAATGTAATACACATCCACTTTCCGTTTTCTATTTACGCCAGACTAATTGCCTATTTTAGGTATTGGTTTTGGTGAAATGGCTCTACACCTCCCTTCCATGGTCCATATCACTAGCAGCTCCCACGTGGAACTTGTCATGATAAGTTTCTCTGCCTTCAGTGAAATAATGGGGGCATCTAAAGTCAACAGAGCGATTTGGAAAAGGATGACCACTGGAGCAGACATTAAGTTTTTGTACACTAGTACCCTTTGCCCTCAAGGTGTTAAACGAGTCATAGCCTACGAAGATGTTTCCAAACGGCAGAAGCCTCCACTTGTCCCAGCACTTCACTTCTTCCTGGGAGCTAATTTAACTGAGAGGAAAAGGAATATTAAAAGCGACAAGTGGGAGATGGGATGGAATCGCGCTGCCTGGTTGATACGGACGATAATCAGGTAAGGCTAACGCTGTCATCCCTGGATTGAACTTTCACTTGTCTCTGTTACCCACTAGACCCTTTGCTTGTCGCTGGTCCATACACCCAATGCTTTCGGCTGAGAGGACCTGGGAAACTTTTCGATGTCTTGTGATTTGTTTGATTATTTTCTTCATCCCTATCGCCGAAGCCTTGCCATGCTTCAAAGAGAAAGTAGCACCGTTCATCATTTTCTCAGATGTTGTCAGCGTTGTAGACATGTACAATTATAGAAGTTGCTCCAGTGAATGATGTCAATCATTATTGATTCTTTAATTTTTAGGTTCTTTCGCTTCTACACTGCTTACTATGACCCAAAGTACAACTACCATCCTGCAGAAACAATCACAAACTATTTGACCTCCGCCTTTATCACCGATCTGATAGGAGGACCATTTTATTACTACAGTGTGAATACAATCATATCTCGTTATACGTCTCAAGAGTAAGTTCCTTCTACCATTCGCAGCAAAATGCAAAACCTTAAGCCTAACTTTCTTTATAGATTTCAAAAATCCATAATTGCTTACTTTCTCAAACTGAACAGAGTAGTCATGATCGTAAGTCTTTAATGAATGAATCAAAACTGCATGACATTATGGGTTGTGATTTGTAATTTATTTGACATTTGCAGTACCACATTTGGTGGTTCAATAAGGAAATCAACAAATACGTCAGAGATCCCAGCTACTTGGTTAAGTAAGTAATCAATTGTATTCTGGATGGGAGCACCAAAAGTGATGCATATTGGTCGACATCCAGGCTTCTTCAGATTATCCCAATTTTAATGGTCCATGCACATTTTATGTGCTGCATTCTGACGGTTATTGGCTGTCCCCAATTCCAATGTCCATATCGCAAACCTCGCTGTAGAAATGACACTTGGATCACAAAATCTTACATGTTCAAAAAGTTCATTAATCGTACAAACAGTGAGTTTCAAAAGTTCCAACATACGTAAGGTTTTGATAAATTAATGACTTTTTTGTTCAGCCACACACCGACTCCAAGACAGTGATATTTACGCCGCAGCCTTTTATTATACGGCGACAACTGCGGCAGGGTGTGCATTTGGAGATTTTGGTGCAGAAAACTGGCAGGAAAGATTGGTCATGGGAGTGACGCTGTTTTTCTGTACGTTTTAATTTTTTTTGGAATATTCTCACTCTAAATTTGACATTTGTCAACAGACATTGTTGGAATTGCCCTTATTATGGCGAGAGTGGTTGCAATCAAACCTCTCATGGATTTCAGTGTTCGGACATTTCAAAAGCAAATGCACCACTTGACAGACTTTCTAGTTCAGGCGAACGTTGACTATCACTTAAAATCGTAAGCCCTTCTTCACAAAAAAAAATTTCTGCGTTGAAAATTCTTATTCTTTCTCCGTCAGATCTGTGCTGGGGTATTATGAGCATCAATGGCACAAAAATCGAGGAGAAAGTTCCAGAGAACATTTTGTGTTGATGTATCCAGCATTGCGAGAAGAGGTGGGGATGCACATTTATCAACGTGCTTTTCAAAATGTAAGATTCATGACAATTTGTTTCACCTTCCTCGGACAACATGATGGCGTTTTTTGTATGGAAAAAGATTCCAGAGTTGAGGCTGACCTCCGAGGGATTTCGCAGGGCCCTGTGTGACATCATAAACCACTTGTTCATCCCAATGAACCAAGTAATTTTTCGGGAACATGATGTGTGCGATATGTGCTACATAATCAAGTCGGGGGTAGTTATTTGCCACAAAGAAGCCTACGCAGGGAAAAGGGTCAAAGAATTTGGGTCAGTTAGAAAGCTACAAATCAACCCAAACGCTAATATCTACATCTCTTCTCAGGTTGATGGGCACTTTGGGTCGATTCTATGAATACAGTGCAGTAGCGGCAGAACAATTGCAACTTTTGGCTTTTACAAAAGAGGACTTTGTATCAATTTCCGTTTCATTTCCAGAGGATGCGGCCTTGTTGAGACGGTGCATTAGAATGGTGACAAAAAGAACTTTCGAATTTGATAAATGAGTTGAACTTATTGAACATTTTAGGACCAAAGTGAACCTTATAATTCTAAAGCCTCCACCACGTCGACCCATGAATTTCAAAATCTTCCACTGAAACGGACGATGTCTGACATATCGGAATTGACAAAGTTGCAAAGGGCCAAGCTTGACGTATACTCGACCCACAATGTAAGGTTTGAAGATGACTACAGACAACTGGAACCTTCGTATCAAGATCCTTTAAGAATGGGGTTTCAACCCTTGCCGGAATTCGAGTAAGATTACTAATTTGTGGTGTTAGCATGCTTTCACTTTCTTCTTCTTAAAGCCAAGATTTTGACTGTCCCGAGATGGACTATTTGCAACTGTACAAAGGATTTGTCATTCATCGGGATTCATGCCTCGCAGTTTTCTTGAGTATGCTCTATTTTGTGGGAGCTTTGGGAAGTGTGATTATTGTTCCATACCAGGCAGCTTTTAAGGTGATTTAATTTATGCATATAAAATTGTATAATGCGATTGATTTTCTCTTTGATTGAAAATAGAATTTCCATTGGATCGTGTTTGCACTCAGCTATGCCTGTGATGGTGTCTACATTACAAAGATGATCGTTTCTTTCTTTGTCTCGTCTGTGAATGAAGATGGGACCATTCTAATGGATGCAGGGGACATTATTGCAAAGTAATAATCAGAAAAATTGACCCTTCGGTAATATACGTTGAATAATATTGCTATTATTTCGAATTCTAGGTATTTCGGTCAGTTTCGTGGGTTTACATACGACTTGCTTACGATTTTCCCTTTTGAAATCGTTGCACCAAGTTTCGTAATTGAAAAGGAGAGACAGAATTGGGACATCTTCTATCACTTGGTGTCTCTCTTCCGGCTAAACAGATTGTTGAGAATTGTAATCTATTTAAAATTGCAAAGGGAACTTACTAACAAACAAATTAACTTTTAATAGAAACACGTGTGGGATTACTTTCTGCCCAAGGAATTTCATGCAGGGTACAACGTCCCAATGGACACCCTGAAGCTGTCAAGAATGGTGACCCTAACCTTGCTTTACTTGCACTGGATGTCATGCCTTCTCCAGCTTTGGACATTAAGCAGTTGTGCTGCAATGACAAAGGCAATTAATTTTACTGGATGCTTACACAGCCAGAGGGATAATGGGGAAAATTGGTTAGCCACAAAAGGTAATAATTACGATCAGGGTGAAAGCATGAGGCAGAGTGAGACAAATGTATGTCTACATCTTGTGAACAGAGGACGGCAACGACGTGCTAAAGTATCCTTACATTTACACCACCTACTTTATATTTTCCTCTTTCACTGCTGTGTCATACGGAGATGTGAAAGCCATAACGGAATTCGAGATGATCTTCATAAGTACGAATGCTTTGAAATCTTGAGAAGAAACTTACATTTTTGTGTCGTTTAGGCATACTCTGTATTTCTTCCAAGGCCTGGCTGGCTTTAGCTTTAGCTGATCTTGTCAACAGTCTTCCAATCTACTTGGTTCCGAAAGCGACTTTCAGGCTAGCTGTGAGCGAGTCCTTGGTATGCGACTCAACACATTTAATTTCAAAGTATTCCTGTTCTTGAACATTATTACTTCCCAGGCCAACTACAAATATGATGGAGTCTGTGACACTACCCTGCAAAGAGCTGTAGAACACTTGGAAGCCGTGTGGATGTTCGGAAGAGGGATGGTGGAACCGAGATTTCTGACTATGTATGACAAACACTATTATAATCGAATCCACTAACTAAAGGTGACCGAAACAGGCTTCCAGGTGGCTTGAAGAAGGATCTCATGTTTTTCATTTATGAGAAGCAGTTGGCAGGGGTAAGTACGACATGGTCATATAAAGTTATAGGCTTCAAATCTGTCAATTAATTTCAGAGTTACCTGTTCCATGCCCTGCCACTTAATTTCACCAGAGCGCTTTGCTTAAAACTAAAAAAATTGATTGTCCTTCAAGGAGAGTGTATCGTAAAGTCAAACCAACTTGGAGATAGAATGTTCTTCATCTTCTCGGGACTTGTATTGAACAGAAAAGTAATTTCTTATCCAAGTTCTAGTGGACGTCATAAAGTAACGGAGGAGAGGGTGCAATTTCCAGAACACTTTGGAGAAGTACGCTTAAGTAAAGTTATAGCTGTCCTATCTAAATCCTGTATTATTGTGAATTCAGGAAAATGCCTTACTGGGACTAAGACGATATCGCGGGACGTATGTTGCAGAATCCAATGTGGAGTTGGTGTACTTGGATCATGAAACTTTGAGGGAAGTCTTGTTCCCGAACTTTGAAGACGTTTTCATGATCGTCATGAAAAGATTTGTGAAAGGTCTCAAACATCGAATTCGTAAAACGGAGTAATGAACCTTGCAATTATTATTATGATAAAAGAATGCCTATTTTAATAAGTGTGTATATGCCATCAACGAATAAATGAAATATGTAATTTTGAGGGAGAAACTAAACGCTGAAGGTTGTCAACTTTGATTGCAATTTCATTCTTTATACCCTCTCCGTAAATAATTTCGTGAATTATCGTATCATGCAGGGAGAGATAATTTGCCTGAGAGAAGGCATAATAAGCCTCTACTCTACGTCTCACTTCTGCAATGCAATGTGGGTGGCATTATTTTTTTTCTCCACTCTTCTTATAAAATGATGTAATTATATATTCAAATTCCACTGCAACGATGCAACATGCATGCATCCACCCTCGTACGTAATGAAGTCATTATGAAATTAAAGAGCTATCACTCCAGAAGTTTTTTTTTCATATCTGTGCACATTATAGTACATTGGATATGTCTGCTTCTATCATGAGGAAGAGTATCCATTACGCATTACGTCGTTGGTTGCAAATATGAAATCAAAAAATACCTCAGGTTTCGTCAAACCCCAGATTTAGATAGGATGTCCGTCCGTTCGGAAGAACATAATCATTTGAGTGGAGAGTCTCAACTGACCCCAGATGCTGTACATCACCCTCGTGAAACTTCTTTTGGAGATAGCTTTACCGAAAGTTTTACCGAAAAATGTAAAGTTTCATAGTATTTTTTCATAATCTAAAATGGTCTCACTAGGCCCCAAATTCTAGACTAGGGCCCAATGGAAATATTTTAGCAACGAACAAAGAAACAAGCAAGTGAATTCGCTGTAAGAAATTAGCTAACAACTAATACTAACATCATGCAATGAGAAGACAAATCCATGAAGATAAATATCTGTTTGCATATTATTATCAACCCCGTGTACTTCAATCTTCAAGCTGTACATTTTCCCACGACTCTTCTAGCTGGTACCAACCAAACTTGGTTGTGCATTTTTGACATGAAATGAGCTCCGATTACAGCAATGTCCAATAATCCCCCCTCTCAAATTGTCTACAGGTGCTTTATGATTGTACTAACTCTCCTCTCCTCTCTGTCCTATGTATCTCGACGACACTGGGAAAGAAGTCGAGTCACGATTTATACCCTATTGTGCCAGCAAGTGCTTTCGCTAAATGTTCCCCCATCATATTTTATTTTATGCGGATTCAGCAGGGTTTGTAACTTGTGTTGAATACAGATCCAGGAAAATGAATGAAAGAGAAAAATATCCTTCAACTTTCATTCTAATTCTGAGTACAGCAAACTCGTGCCAATAGGTTTCCTGTCCCTCCCTTTCTCCAATTAATGAGGATAAGAAAGCACTGTGGTGACTCATTTACAACACTCGCACCTGTCATGTCACTTATCTTCTGTAGTCACCTGCAACATTTCTCAGATTATCTTTATCTCAATGAAACTAATGACATCCAATGTATGACTATAATTCTACCATGCGTTGTTGGGTTGTCTAAAACGCATATATTTGTCTTGCTTCACCCTCACCTTTATCATTTATTATGTTGGTGCGTGAAAGCATGTCAGTGTTTTTATATCAAATGGAAGTGCCGATGGGTATTGTTACAAGCAGTTCCTTGTCTTGTCTTCTCTTGTACGCACATTTCCCTTGTCGGTGAACTTTGCAATTAACGAAAGAACTGCGACGTGACTGAAAATAAAAGTATTGTTGAGGCCGAGGAAGGCATGACTTGGAAGTAAAGTAAAAAAGTTAATAGGAGTTTGGGTTGTGTTGGTTTTTGATTTATGTCCCTGTGTCTTTACAGCCGGCATGATGATGATTGAACAATGACGATAATGATTATTGCAACTAATAATGTAAATGAAAACAAAGAACATATTTCGATGATGATACTTTGATGATTATCTCCAATCTTTTCAGGACAAGACCACAAGACTATCCTCTGACTTACTCCGAACTCGGATACCGTAAAGAGTAACCGACGTTGAATTTTTTTGCAGCATGCCAATAATACGAAGCATTTTGTTCTGTCGTTAGCATTGCAGCAAATGAGCGGAACACGACATTCAACGAAATAATCGCTGGTTTCTGTTGAAGTTGTCAATCTCTTCAATTACTTATGCAAAATAGACTCATCTTGTGTTGCAAAATCTTTACTTCGGTTCAGAGCAGCATGAGCCACCAATTTTGTAAGTCTCTGTATAAAATGAAGAGGCAAATTATAATTGTACATCTAGAAACTCGGTAGAAATTAGAGTCAAGTGAAAGGTTAGAAAAGATAGCTTAGATAGTACATTTATGCACATTTTGTTTGTTTGAAAAGTATGAAGACATGGAATCTTAACAATCGTACTGTAACATTTTTGCCGTTCTGCAGACAACTGAAAAAAGGTGGACGTGTCGAGAAAAAGCGGAATGTACTTAAACCTCTTGCTAGCTACTTTAAGATTATACGGATTTTTTGTGTCCAAGTTTTAAGTGGTTTTAAAATTTCCTGTCTGTGGTTTCTCAAAATCACGTAAAATGAAATAAACCCAAAGAAGTCAGAAAAGTAATGACAAATGCATTTTTACATCTGCCATCGTAAAATGTTTTTTTCTGCACACTTCCGCCCGATCCTCTCGCGCAAACTGTGTAATAGTGAAGCATATTTCAACTGTACAAACAATCACAATCGCATTTAGCATGCTCAAGACGTAATCGTTTTGATTTATAATCTAGGTATTGGTGTAATCCACTTTTGCTGTAGCAAATATCTAGCTGTCTCAATGTACCCCTCAATCACAAGAATTGTACACTTTTCCATGTCCAACAAATCCTGCTCAGTGTGCCACCAAAAGTCCTTTAGCAAGCAAGATATCACTCGCGAAATCACTTTCTTTTACAAGGAGAATTCTGACTTCAGTTCTCTGTGGAACATTGTGAATGGACGAAGTGAAAGAAAGATGCGTGGCTTGCGTGCAGCGTGAATTAGAGTTGTTCCATTCGCCTTTATAAAAGTGCCAAAGAAGTGCAAAAGAGGCAAAGTTTGCTAGTGGTTGGTTGGTGAGATTATTATTACCGCATCCTTTTAATATCTCCTTTTGTTCTCATTTGGCTTTGTGGTATCTCTTACAACGTTCTACCACAAATGAACTGCTACCCGTTGCTGCTGCTATATTCCGGAAAATCGATTCTTGAGATCATTTTCACTTCCTCCTCTCTATTCTATCTCAATTTCTTTCACACAGTCGTCCAAAGTCACCAAATCAGTTATCAGCAAGCTTATAGCCACTGTGGGAGCAAGAAGCAACTTTGACTTGGGGTTAAGAGAGTTATGTTTGCATAACAAGGGCAAAGGTCACGTATCTAATTCCTAAACCAACATTACAGACATCGTGCATTAATCCTGGTTTTTTTGGCTGGCAGAAAGGATGTTCTCATCAGACTTGTGTACAATTCAACATGATCTCATATTAACTATTGTCTTTACTCAAACATTTAATTAGTGCAAATAACATTACCCCATCGGTGATTATTCGAATATAATAGTATCCCCGTCCAGTAATACCGCAACTAAATGCAACCACCGTAATTTGAGACTGATAGCATTGTCGCAAATAATTCCCTCTACAAAACGGCATTTGAAGCAGGAGTGTTGTGCAGGTGCTTTTTGTTCTTGAATGGTGAGTTTGTGTTGGTGTTGGTTCTAAGCATAGGAAGTATTAGATCACTTGGACGCCATTTTGCAAAAGGAAAGTAGCACATACTGAGATATATGACAAAAGTGAATGGAGTCTATTTTTTTGCATTGCCAATTTTTGAAGCTGTGTAATGCAATAAAATATTTGTAAGAAATAAAATGTCCAATGGGCACTGAAGAGGAAGGTGTTAGAGAGAAGTTGCTTTCTTCAGAAGAAAATAGTGCAAGTGAATCTCATGGTCTGAAAAATATGAAGGTTTCTTCTGCAATAATTGAAAACGAAAAGGTGGGGATGCCAGTGGGTGATTCAGTTGAAGGGGATCTAAGGCTCCATGATGCTGTTTACGATCCAGGTTTGAGTATTCTGAACTAAACTAAACGGTTCAAAATAATCAAAAGTGATTCTTAATTGAATAGATAACATCGCGGAAATTGAAAAATTGGTGGCAGACGAGCCCCAATTGGTCAACGAAAAAGATCAAGAGGGTCGCACACCTTTACATGCTTTGGCCCTGGCTGGTGAGTTATTTAGACAAGAACAACTCAGCATTTTTGACTTTTACCTTCATTTTCAGGGGATGTGAAAGCAACGGAAATTGCCAAAATCATATTGGGAATCCATGAATCCAGAAAGGACTTATCAATTGCCAGTATTGACAGACCAGAAGTACTCAATCTTCAAGACTCGTACAACTCAACCGTTTTACACTATGCAGCACAAGGAAGACAAACAGAACTCGTTCATGCGCTTTTAAAGTGGGGTGCAAGTCCCGTGATTGTGGACAGATATGGAAACTCACCTCTTCATCTGGCAGCCGAAGGTGACATTGATTTTGGACTACACAATTTGAATTTACAAAAAAATTACTAATTCCTATAAAAATCAAGGTAACACGGAGAAAGCGATTGAGGTTGCGACTCTACTATTGGATCAAAAACCTGACCTTTTGAACGCAATGAACAATAAAGAACACACACCTTTGCACGTCGCTGTTGAAAAGAAGGCAGTCGATATGGTCAACTTTCTCCTTGACAGGCAGCCAGATCTGTCTGTTAAGAATTCCTTGAGACAAACTGTACTACATTTTGCCACTACCGCAACAGGTACATAGGATTACCTCCCATCATTTCCTTAATCCAGGTTGCCTGAATGTATTCCACAGGTGAAAGTGAAAGCTCTTGCGAAATCGTGAAATCTATACTGGGCTGCTGCAAACAAGACCAACTGAATCAGACAGACAGTCGAGGACGTACGGCACTTCATTTGGCAGCTCTTAAACGATACCCTAAAATTATTAAAGTTCTGATGGCCGACAAACGGTTCGACGTAGTAAGGTGCGATGATAAAGAAAGGACTGCACTTCATTATGCAGCAGAGGATGGTACATTATATCTCGCACTGTGACACACCTTTTAAAACACATATTTATTGTATTCGATTATTAGGATGCTACACAAAAGGCTACCAGTGCGTAGAGGCCCTTATCGACTGGAAATTTGAAAAATATGCAGCACAAGTTGATTACCTTTACAAAAGGGAAGACAGCTTCAAGCGATCGGCTTTCATGTATGCATGCGTCAACTGCCCTGCAGAAACAATGAAGAAATACATGGCTCTTTGTCCTCAACCGCAAAATTGGTACGTTGGACATGTTACTTACTTTACGTACTTTCTCTAGGGATGACACGCTTTTATTTTTACGCAAAATAGGTTGTCTAGTTTGTATATGACACTCTTATACAAAAATTCACCCCTGGCTTTAAAGCCACTCATGGATAAAGCCTTTTCTGAAGAAGCACCAGATCCGCCTCGCGAAGGAGAAGATGGCATTAATACAGACTTTGGGTAAGGGTTGTTACTTTTCAAATTATTGCAGCAACGAAAATAACGTCCTTCTTACCCCTTAAAAGAATAATCACTGGGTACACCGATCCCGTTGACACGATGCCTCAACAAGAAAGCAAGTATTTGAGACAATCACTTTGGTGGGATTACGATGCTCAGAAAGAAATCTTATTGCATCCCTTGGTAAAAGTTGTTCGTGCAATATGCTAATAGATTCTCTATAACTCTTCCCCTCCATTGTAGTCCCAACTTTTCATCACGAAAAAGTGGCAAAAACTGAAGTGGATAATTAGCTTTTGGATACTCTGGCAGGTATGCAATAATGCTGCAATCCATTGCTTTCTCCACCTAAACAATCTCTCACACACAGCTAATCTGGTTGGTGGCCTACACTTCCCTGGGCCTCACCTTCTACGCTGGAAACGAAAAGGATGCATCTTCGGGAGAAAGTGAGACATCAGCAGCAATGAAGGATGCTGTGCCATTGATAAGCGCCATAATTATGCTACTTTATCTCGTGGGATCTGTGATAAACGAGTTTTTTGAAATGTATACCATCGGATCAGCCTACATTCTCAGCCTTACGAACATCCTACAACTTGTTCAGTGTGGCCTGGGCTTTATTGCCGTCTATCCTGTGTGCACAGGCTACGAGGAACCTGACAACTGGATGAAATATACCACTGCGGTACTTTCACCCTCTGTCTTTGATACACTTTAGATCTGAATCTTGATGACGTTTATCCATTTCATTTTAGACTGGAATCTTACTGGCCTACGTATTAAGCATGAGGGACATTGGGAAACTTCACAGTGAAATTGGTCTCATAGTCGAAGTGCTCAAACAAGTAAGGAATAACAATGGATATGACTCGATTGTAAGGATAATTGCCTAATTTAGGTGCTGATTCAAATCATGCAAGTACTCGTGTGCTGCTCACCTCTATGGATTGGATTCACAGTGGCCTTCATCATAATATTCGACAATGTAAGCTATTCATAACAGCAGTCATATTGAATTTCCTGTTACAAAAGCGTACCCTTTCATAAAACAGGAAGAGTCTTTAAAAAGTGGATTCCCTGGACCGATTGTAAAGGTGTTGGTAATGATGACTGGAGAATTTGAGTACAATGACACGTTCAAAGATGAGGAGGGAGCCAAGTCCCCGGCGAATGCATACATCCGAACAGCTCGATTGATATTCTTCCTGGCTTTCCTCATTTCGGTTCCGGTTGGATTCTTCAATCTACTTACTGGCTTTGCTCTGGATAAAGTGATGGTACGCTACAATTTGTCATATTTGTTAATTACCTACTTTCATTTATGACTTAGGAATTGCGTGAAAGAGCTAAAGTA
Organism: Isotomiella minor; assembly: GCA_034696445.1. NCBI lineage: Eukaryota > Metazoa > Arthropoda > Collembola > Entomobryomorpha > Isotomidae > Isotomiella > Isotomiella minor. The sequence continues at coordinate 11,971 of JAQIWU010001121.1, forward strand.
GCTCGAGTGGCGAAGCAACTCGAACACATCTACTTCATTGAGTCTATCCTACTCAGTTTCCGTCCTCTTCGAAAAATATTCTCTCATGCGGTAATTGTCTCCTTCTTGCGAAGGCTCAATGTCACATCCAAATGGTATGCCCCTGTTCCTATTTAGCAGCGTCCACAAATAAAACTGAATGTATTTTTTGTTTCAGGTTCAATACCGACAAGGGTCCAGAATTGAAATTCGAGACTCTCATAACTGAAAACATTCGCAAGACGGAGAGAAACTTTACAAGAAGCTTGGGATTCAAGAACAAACTCTGTCATAACACAAAATTCTGCCAATCTTCAGGCTTGAGTGATGAAGTCAGGAAAGAGATATACGGCCTTGCTTCTCCATCTCCTTCTTAATCCTGTAATCGGGATCAAACTTTCTTTTCCTTTCCTGTTATTGGATTCTTTCTTGACTTTTTACTTGCATTTAGGTTTGTATGAGTTTAGTGATCAATATTGAGTTTGTTTGTGACCATTGTTGGTAGCACAATAAGCCTTACTCTCAGTATGCGAATTGCATACACTGTCTATGGCTAACTGTAACTAAATGAATGTATGTAATGCTCTATTTTACAAGTAAAGACAATACTTCATGCTTTATTCATTTATTGAACAACGGAAAGTCTCACATATCTAAAATCTGACAGTGAAACTAAAAAAAATCTGATGACCTTGGTACTGAAGTTACCAGTGTCACATTCTTATCCACAGCCTTCATACAGATAAGGTCTAACGTCATTCAAACGCTTCATATCACTTCCATCCCAATTTGTCTCACAAAGTGGGCATTCCTTTACTAATGATTGTAGTCTGAAATAAAAAACTTTACAATTTTTTACCCTTTCGGTCTTTTATATATATGCAAATTGGTTCCAAACTGACCTCAGCATCTCACCAAACCGGAATGGAAAGTCACAACCCGGGCAAGCACCCAAGTCGTTCTTTATAATGTGTTGACCCTAAAGGAAACCGATTATGAGACTCATCCCCTTTACTGCTGGCTTACAATATAACAACTTACCGTCACAATACACATAGGAATCAAGCCTCTGCAAAATGAGCAGTCAAGGGAAAAGTCAGGTACATCTTGGGAGCAGTATGGACATGGTGAGATAGAATCCTTCGCATCGGCCACAGCAATTTTCCCAGTTTTTCGAACCAATTGCTCGATAGCTGGTTTGAACTTGTCGTCCAATTCATTTTTGTACTCCTTCACCAGAAGAAAAGCCATTTGTCTTGCAGAATCCTTTAGATCGGCCTGCTGACAAGTGTTTACTCCAGCCAGAAGTAGTCCGGGGCAAGCTGAAACAAGAGATGATTTTCATCTTTCTCTCTTAACGTACCTGGTGTCTATAAGTTGACCTCACCTTTTCGAAACCGGGAAATTGTCTCAAAAATTCGCTTGATAAGCCGGGCTGGAATAGTCTTTTCTTTTCGATTTAACAACGTCTTTAGCAGCATGTAGCTATGAGTTTGGTTAAATTGGTCGATTGTTTCCTTGCTAAACTTTCTACAAGCTTCTTTCATCCAGCACATAGAATCAAACACTTCATGCCTCGCGTCCATGAACTTCCCCGTGTCCTGATAGTATCTGGAGACTATCAACGCCGTTTTCGTTGCTTCTACAAACTTTTCCGCCTTGACGTAGAAGTAATGAAGGAACCCTGGATCTTTAGGATTTCCGTCATTTTCACCCAACAAAAATTCCACCAACTGCCTGGACATATCATCATCCTCAGCGTATATCACGGTGTGCATTAGGGAAATTAAAATCCTTTCCTCGTTAGCATGCACTGTATTTTGAGCAGCTTTCATCAAGTAGTGAAATGACTGAAAGCGTTTCATTTGTTAAGTAATTAATTTGTGAAAGACAGAAAATTGATATTCGTCACCTTTTCATAATTCTTCAAATACTGATGACACTTCCCAGCCCTAAAGTAGTCCTTTTTCCCTTCAAAATCCACTGCTGCTTGAGTCAGTCCTGACTTGAAACCTTCCGGATAGTCTCCCTCAAAATGGTTAAAGACAAAGTCTGCATAGAATTCCGTCTTTCCGTATTTAAACGCATTCGCCAGTGCGTCGTCGTAACACTCGCTTCGTATCAAATAGGTGAGAGCCTCGTTCAAGTCACCCTTCTCCAGATAATATAAAGCAACTTTGACAGAGTCCTGTGGGTCGTCACTCATACGAGCCAGAGTAGCAGCCTGTATAGAAGGATATTAATTTCATTTCTGTTGTAATGTTTCATGGCAATAATGACGAACCTCTTCAGGGATTCCCAAAGTTAGATATAACCTAATCCCATTTTCATAGTCGCAAGCATCTGCATACGCCTTTGCAGCCTCGACATGATTTCCAGCAGCCTCCTTAGCCTTTGCCAAGTGTCTCCATAATTCTGGCACTGATTTCTTTTTCAAGATTTCTTCCGCCTTTGCAAACTGTTTGAGTCGAATATAGCAGCCTGCTGCCTTTGTCTCTTCTCCAGATTCCAAATACAGCTTCACTGCTTTGTCATACTTTTTCTCTTCTTCTAGAATTGCAGCGCATTCTTTAAAGAACAGTACATCTTTCGAGGATATTGACGAAAGGAGTGGGAGAGCCTCTGACTCCATTCCCTTTCGAAGGAGATTTCTGACTAGTCCTTTATCTATGTCGAGTAGTATCTCCATGTCACGAGTATTGACGGTCGACAGTAGTGGCGTGGTTGAAGAGGCTGCGTCAGACGTTGAGGAACGGCGTTGAGCATCATTTGAAGAATCCCCGTCCCCAGAAGCCTGCAGAGCTTCCATACTTCGAGCAATGACATGATTCATAGCTTTCTTGTTACTCATTCGTCCGGGAGCAAATCTATAGAAAGCGATGTGATAAAATACATCAAATTGTAAGTCAGTCATTGAGTGTCTTACGTTTTTTTCGCTTTTTGATAGAGGGCTAGTGCTGATGAGTAGTCTCGATTATACTCCATCACAGAAGCATATTCTCTGGCAATTTCTGAGGTTAGTGGAGAATTAAACTTGTCAGCCATCGTCATTGCCTTGTCCCATTCCTGGAGATCTCTTCTCATTTCCAGCGCCCTGTCTCGAAGGCCCCCTTCCAAAAACTTCGCCTCGGCTAGGTCGAAGTCGCCCTTGATGATGGCCACTTCACCCTATAAAATTAGTTGAGTGAGCTGAATAACTTGTATTCATTTTGTACTACCTGCAACGCAAAAGGGTTGTCAATGTCTTCTTCAATGCGTCGGATTGTATACACCATCCCCACATTTCCAGATCTCACATAAGCTTTGGATGCTATTTCCAACTGGCCAAATTCCAAAGCAGCTTCAGCCTATGATAAACATTAAGGTTTCTGAAAACAATTCTGATTGGGTGTACTCTGTCTTACCAGATATTTCCAATTGTTAGCACTGTCCGAACGTTCAGAGTTGACACAGCATAAATCATACGCCTCACGAAACAGTCTCAAGTTGACCAGACTTTTAATGATGTTCAATTTTTGCTCTATCAAACTGGTTGACGTTGAAAGATTAGGAGTTGAGCTAATTCCATCACCTTCTAATTGCTGGTGGTAGACACATTTGGACCTCTCAATGCGACCACTCCCACTCAAAGCACAAATGACTCCTTTCTTGAAGCAAATTGGTTTGTAATCCGCTCCACTGCTTTTGAATGCTTCGAGATAGCCCACAAATTCCACATCCTCTTTCGAATCCATTGCATCTCGCCAACCGCTGTAGAAATGATATCTTCCCGATCCATTTGAGTAGACGAGAAAAATGTGTCTGCAATTTGAATCCAAGTCGAAAAGGATTCCGTCACACTTTGCAGGGAAGTTTGACAATTGTTTGCTGCTAAAGGGTTCCTCTGAGTTGGGCCTCAAGACATCGAAACAGAAAGCCGTGTTGTGCTTGTCCACAAATATGCAGAGTCCACCATAAGGGGCATCAGGGTATATGCCCTTCACCATCGCAAGAGTCGGTATTTCAATGCTCATTATCTCTAGGAACTGGTCCAAATGAAACAGCTTGACCTGACCAGCCTCTCCTCCATAAAAGAAAAGCTCTTTGGACAAAGCTATTGACGTTATTTTCATATTTTTCTGATTTGCCTCGGGAAACATTTTCACGTCATTCTTCTCAGACCCATTGCCTTCAATCCTGTTGAGCTGAACATTGCTTCCACACCTTGCAGCACAGTACGCATGATTCAAAACGAATTCTGAGATGTTGGAATTGAATTCTTTCTTATGAGTTGGGGTTTGACTGAATTCTTTGTGGATGTTGTACAAGTATGCCGTACTATAAAAAATACTTTTAGTTTTCATTCCAAATATAAAGAAGAGGAAATGCACCTGTGAATTATGGCAGCCAAATGATGTGGTCCCATTACAACGAGATTGGGTTGAGCTTGAAAAGCAAACGTGAACTCCAGCGTCGGTTGAGTTTGAGCGAAACTGAAGATGGAGCAGTCATTCAAAGAGCTCATGGACGCCAGTTGGCTACTGTTGGCTCCCCCCATCATTGGAACTGACGTGAGGTATAGGATCGTGTCCCCAGTTGAAGTACCCACGGCTAAAAGTTGTCCATCGTCCGACCATTGCGAAGCTACTATCGGTCTCACCCTTCCATCGTCGTCTGAGACTTCAGTAGTTCCCAATACGTTCTTAGGCTCTGAGGCTGAGTGGATTTCCAAACTTGATGTTCCAGAGCAAATTGAAATCTACAAGAGTCATTAATAAAATACTGCGGTCCTTGACTGTGGTAGTTAGCATTGTCCTCACCCATCCTTTCTTCGTATTGAGGGCAGAGTGCTTTACGAGGTCTTCCTTCAATTCACACAGGACGAGCTCAGTCCCAATTTCTTTGTAGTGAGAAGAAAGAAGAACCACGAACCCAGCCGTGAATACAACTACAATGTATCCATCTCCGTGCCAGAAGTGGGACAATATATTGCCATATCTCGTTTGAAACCCCAACTCCATGGGTGAACTGGATACTGGCGAATCATCAAATTTCATAAGGAACAAGGTCTTATCCGCCACAATGCAACTGACCTACAGTTGCATTTAAAGTTTAGAATAGGTTCGTTTGGATGAATTGAGCTTTAGCTTACGGAATTTTCCTGGACACCCGTTCCTGAAGCCGACGAGTCTTCCTTTATACAGCCAAACTGCAGATCTGCAGGTCTGCCACGCAAACTGAGATAGCGGACCGTATCTCCTGCTTTGGTCACCAAACTGATTTGATCGTCCACAGTACCAAGTGCGACGAGATCATCTTTTAACCACTTTGCGCAAATTATCCTTTTTGTATGAGTCCCAACTACTGGTATTTTTCTGAAGTTGTCAAAAACAAGCATTTGAACATTTTCCAATGGAGGCACAATGACAATACCTTAGAGTACGATTGTCGTATAAGACAAGGTTTCCTTTTGTTGTCGCCACTGCCAGTATCTTATTCACCCCTGACCATGCAATGGCACTGGATGTCTCTTTGTGCCCCGTGTCCAGCTCTAACAGTTTGCTGCTATGAGCCTCCCACAATAACACGAGCCCAGGGGTCTCCACCATGACGGCCAATACGTCTCCTTCAGAATCCCAGTCAAGGCCGGTGCACTGCCTATGAATGAGGACATAAATCTAATGATCCTTTCTACTTTGTTACTTGATGTTCTTACGAGCTTATTCCAATCTTCTTGTACAATTTGCCTTGTCGGTCGAAGATAAAAATTTGCTGAACGCCATCAAACCTGAGTGCCAAATAATTGCTGGATCCTTTCTGCCAGGCTAAAACAGCAGGAGAAGAGTGACCCACGTTGTTCTTGATTGTGGTCAGTTTCTAAACAAAGATTATATTTTCAGTGTCCAAAATAGGATAACACGACTCGAAACAAACCTTAAGTTGTGGCGATGCTACTGCCATATTTGTTTTTTAAAATTATTTATTTGAAGAATTAGCAATTGAAAGTTAGCGACGAGTGGTGGAATAAAGATGCCAGGTCGGAGTATTGCCTATGTGGTGAAAGTTGGTGAAAGCATTTGGCATGGCCAGTCTCAATAGTAACCTGATGCACAACAAATCCATCCCTTTGTTGCATGGAATGGTCGTCTATTCCGATTCGCATAAATGTCTATTGCGTAATGCTGTTTCACACATCACAATCTCTGCCGTGAATGACTCATTGTTAGTGATGTGATCATTGTACAACAATGAAGAACATTTTTACGACTGTCTCTTTCTGCCCCTCGCAAGAATGAATGATATGTATAGACCAGGCAGCCTTGCACCCTCTGTCCCACCATATCTTCAGCCTAACCACTATACAGAATGTATGAAGAACTGACTCGAGTAAACCAGAAAAGTGCAACTTAGCTCGATCGAAGGAAATAATATTTCCTGATGATGAGCAAAAATGTTCCTTCCAAAAAATGAATAGTTAAAAGTTTGAACTTTGTTGGTCAATTGTGTGACATCGTTATGATTTGGTTTTATTTTGATGAGTACCCGTGACCATTATTTTGGAGTTGCTGATTACGAGCAATTGTACAATTCTGACGAGGACGAGGAGGAATTGGGA
>JAQIWU010001122.1:0-18571 GCA_034696445.1 Isotomiella minor
GAGAATAAGAAAACAAGAGTCATTCATTAATGTGTTAATTTGTAGCACCGAATAGGTTCTTCTACAACCTTTCACAACAACGAGATCTCAAAAACCCCTCTTTCAACAGTACATAATTTAAAAATAATGTCTTCATATCGTATTATAAGAACGGACCAAAAAATGTGCCCTGTTGATCATTTTATGAGTATCCAAAATAGCACTAAAAACTAACTCTCTGGCCAACCAAAGTCTCTACCAACCATTTCATAAAATTCGTAATTGACATCTCTGTAAAACTTTCTGAGCGTTCTTATGAGTCCCACTTTGACCGCAGGATGTCTTCTTCCTTTGCTATCATTGAGACAATGAATTAACTTATTTATACTTCTCCAACAATAAAACCCTTTTGTGCTGTTGAAATAAAAATTGTCCCTCTCTAACTTGTGCTCCAAACCCAGAAACTTTTCTACATCTCGAAGAACCTTGTACGGGTCCCGAATCAACGCATCGCCATCAATGACATGAATCTGCTCTTTTGGAAAGACGTCCAGCCATCTTCGCATGTAGCGACTGTACATAGATATCCTAACCGCTTTGTAATTAATGTTCACGTGACCCGATGGCGTCAGTACGAGTTCTTCTAATGAAGGCTGCTGCAGTAGTTGTGGAGGCAGTTGTGGAGCATTTGAACTCGTAACGATTGAAGATATACTTGAATTGGTAGCAGGGATAAGATGTTGGGCTGTAGTTTTTTGAGGATCGTTGGCTGCTGAGGAGGAGACTGCGGAGGATGCTGGTGGTGGCGATTGCTGGAGGTAGATTTGTGTATAATCCGAGATGACTCTTGTAACAGGCTCTCTCACTATCAGGAGTAATTTAATGGAAGAATTCATTTCATAGATTCTCTCTGGTACTTCTGGCGTCACAAAGTAACTGGGAGACTTTTCAATGGCGATTTGATTCGGATATGTTTCTGGCATTTGAGAAGCATACCATTCCAAACCTTTTATGTAGTTTTCATCTCTGTCGAAAAAGTGAATTTCCAGTGGTGACTTCTCTACCTATGGGAGATGAAAAGACATGTCTAGATTCATGAATACATTATTGAAAGTCATTTACCTGAGGATGAAGGTTGAGCATATCGATCAAAGCTCTTGTCCCACATTTTCGAACCCCTACGATGATACAGCCTGGAAGGTAGTGTCCTTTGTCGTCATTTGATTTTGAGCTGGCACAGTCCCCTGAAGACTCACCATTGCCATCCCCATCCCCAGTAGCAGCAGCAGAAAGGCCCACACTGATGACCACCTCTTCAGACCTCTCCACCAAAGCACCCCCATTGCTACCAAAGTTGAAGTTGAAGCACAAGTAGTAGACAGAGACGAAAGAAAAGAAAATCAAGAAAATAATTTTTCGCGTTGGTGGCCTCTTCGAAATTTTGCATTTGGCCACGCATTTCGAAATACATGGAACTAATTTTGACATGGACCGGAATAAAGGTGACTTTATTAGGTTTATTGAGTTACAAGAAGGGAATTCTGGGGCAGCGTGATAATGAGCTATTTTGATATGTTGCAGAGAGAAAGCCTCTGTTATTCATTAAGTTACCCTACTTTTATATTTTAATATGGCACTGCACATGATATGTTGTGTTGCGTTTACGTTACTTTACTTTACTTTATGTCATGACGAGAGAAAAGAGTATGGAACAAATACAGAGAATAGGATGAGCCAAAAGACCAGAGGCAAACAGAAAAGACTGGGGGCTGGCGTCCGTTGTTAATGATTTCAAGTCATTTTGGCAAAAAGCAATAAATAAGATTGGCTGGTTATTAAATGTAACAGAAAATGTGTTCTTCTTTATGTAGTAATGCTAGAAATGGTGTGTATCAAAGTGCCCGCTTATCCCGTATCTGCAGTAGGTTTTATGGCTCTGTGCAGTGTATAAGGGTATCGATCCGATATACCCGATTCGGGGTTTCCACAAAGCGCCTTGACTAGCTTATAGAAATGGCAGGTGTGTGTGGAATGAAGATGGGCATAGAAGAAACCAAATATTTCCGATGGAGAATGTTATACGACAAAAGGAAACGAGGACGAAGCATTGCTTACAGTATGAAGATGGGAATGTTCTCAACGTGCCCCAACGCAAAGAGGAGTCATGCAAATCAATTGCATACTACAATGATGATGATGATAATTATTATCATTGATAAGAAGTGACAAGTGATAGTTATATGAAAGAAAAAGGAAGGACTTCCTTAATTAAAAATAATAATGCGGCCATTATTTATAGAAACAGAACCTATATGAAGATGAAAAAAGATAATACATGCCTAATCAAGTTGTTTTTCATGTGATGTTCTTACATTATTTGAAAAAAATGAAACTTAAACGTATCATTTTTATACAATGCAAAAAGTTGTTGGGATATACTAAATATAGGAAGTATAGGAATAATTAAAGCCAATGGTGCCCAATGGGTCAAATGATGAATGAAGGGAAACAGGCTGGGTATTGCTTAATCAACGCCTCATTTGACTTGAAGACAAATAGTGAATTACAAGCTGGCATCGAATTCGAAATATAGATTTATTTGCATAAATGTACTTTCATTTACACAAGGGTGTGCACGTGCTTTGCATTTTTAGTAACAAATAGATCCATTTGTACTTTCTATTTTAAATTGCCCAAAAATGCAACAAAGTGTCTTGCTGATTTAGTAATTTTTTTGTCTTTTTCAATGATTTAATAAGACGCGACAGTAGATATATCGCGTATCGACCGGCAAGATAAGGAAACTATTAGAAGTTTTCAGCACTCCTTTTTGTCTCAACTTTCTTATCTCATCCTCATCCATCCAAGTTTGGAACTTAGGTGGACATATCATATAATTATAATTATACGCCAAAGGAAAAATTGAGTTGTCATAAATGGCAGACCCACCTCAGGTTGGTGGAATTAAATGCAAAACAATGCATTACCTCATGCAATTACTCTAATGTAAACTTGAAAATTAGGAGAAAAATTATGGCAGTGTCTCATTTTGCCTCATGTATTCCGTCATCTACACTGAACTGAAGTTGAAAAGTTTAATAAGACTGAAAGACTTCTTGTGACTCTTTTTTGGCTATTTTAGACTTTCAAGCCATGAAAGATGAATCACAGCACGTACCATCCGTTCTCTAAAGAAAGCGAAAACTCACTGCACTGCATCTCGTTGACGTTGACACCAACAACTTCGATGATCCTTGGGTAAAAAGTGGTCTCGGAGTGGCTACAAAACCAGTTAGAGACGACGTTTTTTCACGTTTCATCCTTGTTTTTGACGATGATGTTGGGGTACTTATGCCCTCTGCATTAATATGAATTTAAGGTCAACAAGCAAATTGAACTTGCAGGTAGCATAATCTGATATGCATCGAAAGAAGCATCCGTCATACTACAACAAGCAACATGAAGTCATTATACTGTTATTATCATCAAATGAAGAGAAACTTTTACGTTATGCGTAAAACGATAGAAGAAGAGGAAATCACTTATTCTTCCTTCCCATGCATGACATATATGAAAATGTGCGTGAGCTTTGAGCCAGAAGAAAATGAAAGTGTGAATAAGAAGAAGAGGAACTGCATGTAATAATAATAATGCTTGATTAAGACAAGTTCCCATAAAACAATGATGCACTCAGTTTAAAGCTGAGAGTGGAATAACCCAGACGGACGACCACGATGGCAGGAAGTGCCAAAGACAGAAGAAAAAGATGTCGGAGGAAGGCAGTTCCGATGTCTTTGTTTGGAATTGTGCTAATCTTCTTAGTGTTTCACTGTTCGGGAGCACATGCATTTTTCATAGACCTGGAAGCATTGGGATTTCCCACGACAAAAAGCGAGGATTCGGAGGGGAGTGGTAGTGAGGACGGTGTGACCGCAAGGTCTTCCTTTCCTCAGACAAGTGAGGATGACAGGCGAATGGTGGAGGTTGAATCGCAGTCAGATCCTCATAAGTCTGTCAAGATAAGTAAGTATATATGGGACCGTATATCGGAATTATAATTATAAACGCTTGTTTGTCTTAAGCTCTTTCGGAACTAAAGCAATTGGTTCTTGGAACTGTGAAAGACTTGACACCTCAAATACCACCAATCAACATCAAAATAAACACAAACAGGGACCGTCCTACTGTCAAGACAGAAAGTTCAAGCAAGGGAAAGAAAGTGAAGATTACAGACTCCATGCTACAAGCTTATATGAAGTCAAGAAACCCATTTGCTGACTCAGAAGAAGACTTGGAGAAGTATCTGCCGAAGACTCCTGGGGGTACATCGGTGGTCCTTCCCCCATACGATGATGACGGGTTAGGAGAACATTATACCAAAAGTAATGAACTATCCGGAGGTGACAAAGTCAAGTCGACGGTGGCTTCATCGGATGATGAAGATGAGAATGCGTGGTATTCTGCTGCCAAAGCAGTGCTACGAGGTCCAGTCCATGTGGTTAGCTCGTATTCCAAGAAGTTAAATAGGTAAGGGGTATTTGAGATATGTCACAAAAATGCAACCTCATCGTCTTAATAATTGAAAGATGGCGAAGCGGTGGAAAGACTAAAGCATCCCCTTACAAGCCCATTCAAGATATAACGTATGATCATGACCCTCCACCAGAGAAGTACAGGCGGCGAAAGTTGAAGAGACGAAGGAGGCCTGGATTTCGAAGGAGATTTCAAGGTCAACGCAGAAGGGGACACCCTCCAAACAGACGCCAAAGACTGCCTCAATACCAAAATGACGACTATGGAGAAGGGGCGGCACAATACAGCTATGGGGCATCATCCACTCCGTACAGTGATGGCTATTATGATGACGCCTGGGGCAGGATGGACCATTTGACGGAGTTCGATAGTACAATGCCATTCGACGACACGCCTTCCAACATGATGCCACCTTCTCAAACTTATTGAGACAACAATGTGCCATGTCAGTTACCCTTCTCAATTAACATCTTGTAGGACCACTTTTACCTTACATATCATAAGTATTTATTGAATTTTGTGAAAGCAATAAACTGCAGCCAGCCAATTATGCAAAGATGAGTCACTTTTGTCATGAAGTAAACTTTTGATTTCGACTCTTTTGCTTGAACATGTAGTTCAAAGACACACCACATTTCACATTATGCAAAACCACGACGTCTGCATTCCCAAAGATGACAAATGCTGTATTACTTGGAAAAAAGTGCTGATGTACGCGAGGTTAATATCTATTTATTGCAAAAAAATATTTGCTGTCTCAAGTTACATGTTTCTACCAAGTAAGACCCGTACCTCCATCTTAAAAATTCTGGAACAATTTGCGTAATTGCACATTGGCAGTGCTACCAACTTGAAATGAATAAAGATAGCAGTGTCGGGTTTCTGGACATGTTAAATTGAAATTACTCATTCCTTCCTCCGCTTATTAATAGCTGCAGATTCCACTTGCACAGAACCCCCTAGCTTATAACAGATAATGTCTACCCATGGATCAATTATTGGATGTCAAACATAGACGCTTTGTAAAATGGATGTGAATAATATTATGGTTATTTATACACGCAAAGCCCAGCTTAATGATTCATTCCATGGTACAACTTAAAATCCGTCCTTCTTCCGGTTCATTAGATAAAAATTGAAGCTGCAGCTTTAATTTTCCTAAGGCTGCATGATTATTGAACAAATAAACTGAGAGCGAAAACTACCTCTATTCTTTGACACGAATTAGAGTGATCTATCTAAAAATTTGATCTGCACTCAAAGTGCACCAACATTTTAATCCCATTTCGAATTGCTCATTCTTCCGTCAGCTTCAAATTATCAGAATATATTTTATACGGTCAGGCATCCATAGTCATATTGCTTAGTGTGGAAGGGTTTGTTATACAACTTAATAATTTAATTTTTGGGAGGTGCACGTAAGACTTTTATAGACAGAGATTCCGAACTTTCTTGAATGACAACAAAAAAGGGTTGAAGAAATCTATAGCGTGGCCTTGCTATGGAAGGACAGAAGCTAAAGCTACCATTGACTCCAATCAATTGGTTCCGTGAGTTATTCGAATAAGTTTTATTGAATGTAAGAAACAATTGTCTAATTTGTAACAAAACTAGTTCCTTTGATATGGAGGAAGAGCAGTGTCTTGTGGTGCCTGTTGCTCACTGCTAACGCGGTTCTTCCCCCTGTGGAAGGAATTGTAATTTCTGAATCATACCCCATCAAATTATCGTCTGGAATCCATGTGGAAGAGATTAAAGGACCTATATTCTATGAAAGCTTTGTTCCTTTCATGTATGAATACAAAGTGCCTTCTTACTCTGCCCTGGACATTACCTTGAGAGACTGGAGGGGGCGATGTGTTACAGACAATTATGCACCCAGCTATACTTGTCCTGTCTTCTATCACTTTGAACGATATCTTGAACATTTTGAACAAGAAGTAGTGCCCAAAGCTTGGGTTGATCCTACGACCAACCGAAGCACAGCCCCTTCTCCGTTAAGAGACTCCTCAGATTTTTGCAACAAAATACAGACTCACTTCAAAGGTGAGATGATGAGAAAAGCATTTTTTACTGAAGCTCATTCCTTTCTCTTTCTTTCAATAGGGAGTCTAACGGAAGAATTTGCATTTCAAGAATATCTTGAGAAAATGAAACGTTGCCTCAAAGGAACGGAACGAGACAACGAAACCATGATCCAGAGAAAGCTTGAAGATTACGTCTACGCAATCAAGCCTTTGTTTAAGAAAATGAACGACAATTATGAAAACGAGTTCTCCAACAAATTCTTCGGCGAAACCAATAAAAAGATCGGACCAGCCTTCTATGTCAATGCAGTGTCAACTCATCAGAATGGAATGCTCATTGCGTACTTGATGGAGAAGCTAAGGTGGGTGGACGCCATCAGTTCCTGCAAGAATGGACGTGCTCCAGAAATGCTCTTAAGACCTCAGAACGTGACAAAGAATGTCGACGATTTGAACAAAAGGTTGGAAGATATCAGCAATACCTATTTGCTTTAGTATAAGGTAACTTAATGTTTTTGTACAGATTGGCATTGAGCAATCAAAAGGGTGCCATTGATCCAGATCAGTTATCCACAATTTTCAAGCTGCCATTGTCCGACTGCACTTTCATCGACCGCACTGGCACTTTTGTGGTCAGAGTACTGATTCCCATTATTAATCGACACATTACCCCAAAGCTGTACTCCATTTCCACGTTTCCGTTCATTCTGGAAGATCAAATGTGCCAACTGGACTTAAATGTAGGGACAGGACAACTCTTGTACGATTTACAGGGGAACAGCATCTACACTTCTCAATGCAGCCAGACTGATCCTTTGTGCCAAGTGACTCAGATGAAGGGACTTGTAACAGACCTTTGTTTGAGATCCGTCTTCCTCCAAGACTTCACAGCCATGAGGGGGTATTGTCGGGGCAATGTGAAATGCTTTGAGCTACCCAAGCGACCAGAACTGTTGAAGATGCCAATTGTGCAGCAAATTAGTTCGGATGCCTGGGTTTTCGTAGGAAGTGGAATCAGTAGTAATGTCTCCAAATAGTTGTGCTCTATACCTAGACTTTATGGGCTTATCTTTAGTTGCAGATACGGTGGGAACACTCAACTGTGAAGGAACCTCCTATGATGTAAAAGTAGATTTGAGCCAGAAGCTGACCGGTGGCCTTCAAGTCACGCTTCCTTGTCGATGTCACATCATTTACAACTCAGAGATCCTTCGCCCTACCAGTCCATGCTCGGAAGAGGCAAACACTTTTCCAGAAATACGGCAAATCCTTCTTCCCCACTTTCTTCGCAAGGAAGTCCTCGAAAAGGACAAAGACCTTCTTAATGTGACTGTGGACTCTTTTGACCTGGGACTCCTCCACTCGAGTGATGATGAAGGTAAGAGAAATGACGATAAGAACAAAATACCCGATCTGCCTACTACTACACCTTCAGGAAATCCCGGGGATGCCCAAAAGCAACAGGGAGACAACAAAAATGAAAGCACGCCGCCAACTGTGGAAAAACTGGGACCCCAATTGGCAGTTTTATGGACGATTGTGATACTTCAACTCCTCCTCATGATTGCAGTGACCGTCTTTGGAATCCACAGGTACTTAAAGTACAAGAAGGAGATGACTTACAGCAAGGAAAGACTGGTCTACAACATTTATGCCCCACCCAGCGATCCAAATCTTAACGAGTCCTGTAACTCTCCCACGTACAGAGTTACCACCACATAATAATAGTCATCTTTCTGCTTCTCAAACTATTATTATTATTAACCAAAAGTACATAATAAAGTATACAATGCAACAAACTACTAGATCGTACACACCGACTATGATTACGCCAATTGAACTTTTAATGCTGAGCAGCAGCAGCAGGACTACAAGTGAGGAAATTCCCTTCCAAAGAGTGCGAGCTCCCCCCTCCAACCTTCAACAAGTTCTCGTAGCCCTCCTTGTTGGAAAAGATAAGGAACCCGAAGCCCTTGCTCATCCCGGTACTTCGATTGAAAACGACGTGGGCATGTGCGACTTGTCCGAAGGAGGCTCCAAAGTGTCTCAACTCCGTAGAACTGATCGTCCATGGAAGATTCCCTACAAACACTTTCAGCCCCCCTCGAGTCGCAGCAATGGCAGCAGCAGCCATATTTCCTCTGCAAAAGAAGGTGTCACATTTTAAGAAATTCATACAATTTAATTTCTTACCTTTTCTTTTTTTCGTCAGAAATTAAAATTCGGCAGCACACCAAAAAACTTGAGTCGAATCCCTTGCGCCGAATGAGATTTGAAGTGAGTAAGGAGATGGGGTCAACTGACAAGATACAGCTGCTCCAATGCAATAATGCTAATCAAAAAATTAATAAAAAAGTGACCCAAACAAAACCCGTTCCACTCGAGAAGAGAAGTGTGTCTGTGTACACACACACACACAAGGTGTAACTAACTGTTTAGGTAATTAATTAATTGGTTGTATTGAGCTACACTACTTTTATATCAATTGCTGTCTGCCATTATCCGGAAGTAAGTACAAAACAAAATCCCCCATCTAGGGTTTTTATTTATTTGATGTTTTTATTTTTGTTTAGGTGGTGTGGTGAATGAAAAAATTATTTGTTCGAGTCAGCACTTATCGTATTTGAGGGTGGAAGTTTGAAGAATTGGAAGCGGAAGGGTTGTTTTTTGGTGTCGAGCAAAATGTCCTGAAGACAAAAGAACTGCTTTTGTTTGTGTCATCGATGTTGGTGTCGGACTGATCGAGTCCCTCATCGGGTCATTTGTGGGTATGATATTGGATATTTATGAATGGAGACTTAATACATGACGCGAAAATTATGTTGGACTTGTTTGTTTACAGTTTTTAACTTCACAACCTCAAGGAACATGAAGAATGTGGCATTGACATAATTTGACCTCATTCCCTTCGTATCACCTAATCCAAAGAGGTATGTTTTGACATGTTGAGACACAAATTAAGAAATTTTTGGCAATGTTTTTAACTTTCCCTTTGGTTTTGTTTTGGAAAAGGGAAGGGATGGAGTAAACACGTACAGTATACCTTTCTAGCCACTGTGGAAATTACCCAAGGGGAAGAAAAGGAAAGCTGAAGTCAAAAACATCAAGGTGAAGAAGTGCAATGGAGGATGAAGTGAAGCCAAAGACGCCTTTCAAGTTTAAACGGCCTTGGGAAACTCCTCCAAGAGAGGAGGACGAGCAACCAACGCACAGTCAACATGTTCAGCCAAAACATGAAGTAAAAAGTGAAAATCCGGTGATAGGAAACTCCGACAACGTGCCCATGAATAATTGTAAACAAGAAGGCCCCGACTGGTCAGAGGAGGTGGAGGTATTTAGATTCGACAGAGAAAGGCTTGTCCTAACCTCTGAAAGAGTTCGAGTCAAACAGGAGCTGCCAGACCATGGGAGTGCTGCTTCACATCACCTACCATCGTCGTCCTTGTCCACCCGCATATCCAAATCACTATCACACGAAGGGAGGTCTTCATTCAGCGCGACTGGTTTAAAACAGAAAGACATCAAAGTGGAAGTTGATGTTAAGATGGAGTATGATCAAGTTTCATTCGATGCTCGAGGAGACGAAGAAAATTTAATGGACGGCTTTGATGAACACAGTTTAAACGGTAACAGCAGCGACTCTGACGACGAGTCTGATGAAGATGACGAAGACGAGTGTAGCGATGAAGATGTACAAGTTAAACCAAGATTGGATGATGATTTTCCTGAAGGTCGTAATAAGGAGCGTAAAAATAGTAAATGGGCAGACTACGGCGTTACACGAAAATCGAACAGGTTGAGGTCCACAAAGAGTTTCTGCGGCAGAGCCCACAAAGCTCAAGTCTTAAAGAAATTGACGTCCCTTCTGAAAAAGGATAGTTGTGATTTAACCGAAGATGAACGCATTAATTTGACTGCCTTTCCGGAGCTGGCAGAAGAAGCTAAAAAACGTCTTGAGAAACGACATTTAGCATCCGAAAGAATGAAGGAAGAAGCAGACCCAAAAGAAGAATTGGAGAATAAATGCACAAAACTTTCCCAAGTCATTGCAAGAGCCCAGTATGTCGTTGTTTACACAGGAGCGGGTATTAGTACTTCTGCTTCCATTCCTGATTATCGCGGACCTAACGGAATATGGACTTTAATGCGAAAAGGTCAAGCAGTTGCTGATGATCTGAAACAGTTTCCTCAATCTGCAGACCCAACCGTAACTCACATGGCATTACAAGAGCTTTATAAACAAGGAATTGTGAAGCACATTGTATCACAAAATGTTGACGGTCTCCACATTCGCTCAGGAATCCCCAAAACTGCGCTCAGCGAAGTTCATGGGAACATGTACATTGAAGTCTGCTTGGAGTGCCACAGAGAGTATGTTCGATTGTTCGACGTGACTGAAAAAACAAGAAGACATCACCATAAGACAGGAAGGTCCTGCTATCATTGCGGCTCAGCACTTAGAGATTCCGTAGTACTTTTCGGAGAAAAGGGGTCCGTCCGGTGGCCAATTAACTGGGCAGGAGCGGAGTACAATGTAGACAAGGCGGATGTGATCCTATGCTTCGGCTCAAGTTTGAAGGTATGAACGTAAAAGTAATTCTGTTTTGAGCCGGCTTTATGAATCCTTTATATATTTTTTTTATAGGTTTTACGAAGATATCCCTGGTTGTGGTCAATGAGTAAACCCGCAAAGCAACGACCGAAATTGTACATTGTTAACCTTCAGTGGACTCCGAAAGATCGATTTGCTGCTGTAAAAATTAATGGTAACCGCTCTTGATTATTTGTTCTTGTTCGCCAATGTCAAAAGTTACTTTTGTTGTAGGCCCTTGTGACGAAGTGATCGCAAGAGTGATGGACAATCTCCAAATCCCCATTCCGTCGTATAAGCGAGAAAACGATCCGATATTCTCAATTGCTACCTCTCTCCATTCTTCCGAACTTGCAACAAGGGCATCGAAAGATCTCACCTTCCCCGATAACGCCCCGTATCCTGGAAAGTCAACCGATCTCTCTAATTATATACGGTTTGAGCCCACCTTTTGTAAAGAAGTTAGAGCATTGAATCAAATGAAGAGGAAACTGGTAGACGGAGAAGATGAGGATGCCCTTGCCCGAGATGCCATCGCTAAACCGAAGTCGTGTGGACTTGGTGGTTGGTTGGGAAATGCCTTGCCTACTAAGCCTAAAAAGAAGAAATTAAAATAGCCTTAGGTCACTTGCAGATTTTGTATAGGGAAATATGTTTGTAAAATAGTTACTGTAAGACCACTCGGACTCATTGATTTTACCTTTCAATAGTGGCGTGGTCACACATTGAACTTAGAAATTATCTTATAGAGTAGCCTTCGTCTTTCTAATTATATTTCCTTTGCGTATAGATAGAACCACCGCAATCCCTCATATTTATATTTTTATAGGATGAAATCCTCGAGTGTACAATAGAATAGAGTGAGAAAAAAATCAGATCTCATCGCTTCCGATTTCTACCGGTTTGAACCTACATTAGAACAACCCAACCCCCATTATTACCAGGATTATATGATAACTCATCCATCCTACTTTACTCTCAGTATTCTACGTACTTTCTGTTATTAGATGTAAACTTTTTATTTGGTTTATACCCTTTCTCATTTTTGTGTAGGGCCACATAATTTTTCCAGTCAATTACGTACTGTACTAGACTAAACTAATTTCGTCCTGTGGAGAATCTTAGATTAAATGTCGGGTGTCCCATTAATTACCAACATCCCTTGCTTTTCCAAGCAAGGTTTAGGATAGGAATAGATTAATAGGGTGACGCACGTTTTGGAAATGCAAATTATTCAAGGTGCTCCTCTTCAGTCTCTTCCTTATAAATACCCTGGGTCTTCTTCAAACAATATATACGTAACGTAACGTAAGACAGACGGTTGTACAAATGATAAAAACGAAAAGCTTGGTTTTATGATATTTGACGACGACGACGATAACTGAAAACCCAGTGAAAAAAACAACGGGCAATAAAATACTATGCAATTTTAAAATCCAACCTTGCCCCATTCATTCATTCGTCTCATGTCGCTTGAGTCTCATCAGTCTCTCACCACAAGCACACAGAGGAGAGAGGCAGTCGGTTGGCCACCTTGCGGTTGGAAGTCCACTCACACTTTCAGAGGTGTGGGAAAAGTTGAATTTGCAGCAGGGTGCATGCCATACAATCGGACAGGAGTTCTCCGGCTCTGAATTGCTGTTTCGAAGTGAGAGTTTTAGTAATTTTTCTAAAAATTGGAAGTGAAAAGGTTCGCCAAAGATGGTGAATCACCGGATCCCAACGGTCCAGAGGAAGACCTACGTCACTCCCCGCAGACCCTTCGAGAAGGCTAGGTAAGGGCGCATAAAGACTTTATGTCACCAAAGGCACCTTCATAAAATGTAACATTTTTTTTTAGGTTGGACCAGGAGTTGAAGATAATTGGGGAGTATGGACTTAGGAACAAGAGGGAAGTCTGGAGGGTCAAGTACACCCTGGCCAAAATCCGAAAAGCTGCGAGAGAGCTCTTGACCCTAGACGAAAAGGAACCCAAGCGACTCTTCGAAGGTGGGTGCTAAAAGGCCTGGTGTTGTTTTAAATCTATGTCGACAGTAGTCTGCCTTTGGAGGGCTTTAAAAATGATGATTTATGTTTTGACACCTCTTGAATGAGGCCGTAACTTAAAATGATTAGGCTTTTGAACAAGTTGACTGATTTCCAGCTAGAAATGTTATTTATTCAAGGCTACATTTTTCGGTCTTGTAAAGCGAGATTGTAATTTTGAAAATGGTTTTAATTTCAGGTAATGCATTGCTTCGTCGTCTTGTGAGGATTGGGGTGCTCGAGGAGAGCAAGATGAAGTTGGATTACGTGTTGGGCCTACGACCAGAGGATTTCTTGGAACGGCGGCTACAGACCCAAGTGTTCAAGCTGGGGTTGGCCAAATCCATCCACCATGCCCGAGTTCTAATCCGACAGAGACACATTAGGTAAGGGGGACTTCCTTGTGTCTATACATTTTTGTAGAGTTCGATAAAGTGGAAGTAAACGCTGAAAAGTTATCTCTGACTGAAATGCAGTCGTATGGACATTGTAATCCGATTGCAAAGCCCTTATTCTCATTTCAAAAACTAAGTCTGGTCAAAGTGATCGCTAAGATTTTTTATGCTTCAGCGATCTCATAGGCCAGAAACAAAAATAATAACTGCAGATCAAAAAAAAAGATTGTTTACTAAATTATTTTGTTGTTTTTATTACAGAGTTCGGAAACAAGTCGTGAACATCCCATCCTTCGTCGTGCGTTTGGACTCCCAGAAGCACATTGACTTTTCTCTGAAATCACCATTCGGCGGTGGTCGCGCTGGACGTGTGAAGAGGAAGAACATGAAGAAGGGAACAGGAGGAGGTGGTGGTAATGACGATGATGACGATGCGGAATAAGTAATTGGTACAAATCTTTTGCTACCGTTAAGTCTCCATCTAATGTTCCCCTTCAAGTACTACAAATAAACGACCATAAAAAAAACTTTCCCATTGCATTGCTTTCTCATGTTTCAAATGTCCATAGCTCTAAGATCCATGTATTGTATACCACACAAATCTCTGCACCTTCCTCATGCACTCGCGTCCATGCAATTCCACGTTGTTTCGAGGGACATAGACAATAGAATGAGACTCCTAATTCCTAATGAAAAGATTGTCGTTATCCTTAATAGCTGAACAATATTCCACCATCTCGCGTATTAAAATGCATAAATGCTATCATGTTCACAAGAATGTAGAATTCAGCTTGTGGTGAAGCAAAAAACCAAAAACCAGTTACCAGCTATTAACTTCCACTCACTCCACCATAAAGACACACATTGAAGACAGTCTCATATCATATCTCATGGGTGCATCAATTCACCTCCAGCAATTCAACTTGACTTCAAAACTACGATATGTAGCCACCACACATGTGAATGGAAATTAGGTTCAAAGTGTAAAGTATCAAATATTGGCTGGGAACCTTTGCGATTTCTTCACCTCTGACATTGCAAGTCAAGGTAGTACTCTACTCTCAATCAAATTAATCATAACAGAAGTGTGCCAAACGAGTCCCCGTCTCCATTACAATTCAACGTCAAAAAGTATTAAGTGTTTTTCACAGAGGACAACAATAGTTGCACCATAATCAACCCGTTTCTTTCACAATTACATTCTGACAGGAAATACTCGTGCAGAAGTTCATGTGTGAAGCAGAGCTATTCTGTTCTGTGACATAATAACAATGACGCTTCGGTTGTTTTGTTGGTATTGGAACACAACAAATCTTAAAACTCAAGAAACTTGCTATTTTTATTAAGTTCTATTTCCTTTCCCAATCTCAATAATGATAACTTACACTCGTGATAAGCCCGGGGGAGGGGGGATAATATCAAGAATTGTGCGAGCATGGTGGACTTTCATAAGCAGTTACAACATCTACCGATGGCTGTTGGCACAGACAGTGGGGACGCATAGACTCTTCCTAAGTAAGACTTTTAGACCTGAAGGTAGGGTTGATTGGAATTTTATTAATCTCTATATTCCATTGAAGGAAACGAATCGAGACAAGGGGAAACTGCGATTGTCATTGGGGGTTCCAGAGGCATTGGAGCAGCCGTTGTAAAGAGACTCCTTCAGTGCAATATGCATGTTATCATTGGTATGCATCATGATAAAGTAACTATGAAGGATCAGTGACAAATTTTGCTTTCTTCACAGGATGCCGCAGTCGCAGATCGACGAATAATACTGTGAAAGAAATTCGACGCACAGGGGTCACAACGGGGACTGTTCACACTCTACATCTTGATCTCGCCTGCTTTAATTCGATTCGAGAATTCGCACATAAAGTTATGAAAAAGGACTTACGACTGACCACTTTAATCAATAATGGTAATTAATACCAGTAGCTTATTATTGTCCATCCGACTAAATGTATGCCTATGCCCATCTTTACAGCCGGAATCAGAGAAGACACTTATGGCGTAACGGTAGAAGGCATGGAGCAGCATTTCCAAGTAAATTATTTGAGCTATGTGCTTCTAACGCATCTTCTTCTGCCCAAGATGCACATGTCGTCAAGTCCTGAAAATCAAGCTCGTATAATCAACATCACCAGTTTGGAGCACTATGGTGGATACCCCAATCTGGATGATTTGCAGATGCAGTAAGTTTTTAGTTTTTCGAATGAAAAGGAAGTCATTGTACATGAGGCATTTGTCTAATTCCATAGGAGGTGGTACAGTCCGGAGAAAGCGTATATGGACTCGAAACTTCTTTTCACCGCATGGAGCCAGTTTGCTGACAAAAAGCTGCAAGAAGTAGGAGCTTTCATACGCTCGTTTGCTGTGCATCCTGGGTTTGTGAAAACAAAACTGTGGAATGCGGCTAGTTTATCAGAAAAAATGAATTTAACACAACGGCTATTTTTTGAGGTATTGGTATTGGACCAAAGAGTATACTTACAATACTTGTTAGAGATGAAGTAGTAAAACCTTAATATGGGATTTGATTTTCTTTCAGAAAAGTGAAACTGTTGCGGAAAATATTGCATACGTTGCACTGTCGTCAGATTTCAAAAATTCTGGGGGAATATTTTTAGTCAACAACAATATCGTAGAGCCTCACCCACTTTGTCAAGATGAGTACTTTCAAAATTCATTGTGGAGGTATTCTTGCAAATTGTTGCAGTTGGAGGACAATTTACTCTGTCCAATCAATGACGAAGAATCTATCCTGGAGGACAATGAGGCTCAACTGAATTACAGCAATAGCAACTTCCTTATTGAGGGCGAAGACGACGAAGAACTGTGTACGCAATCCTCATCCTCATGCCCTGACTGTACGATGCTGTCGAACCAGTTTAGTCCAACCCCTCTCAATAACAGCTTCGACTGCACAGAGCCATTTGTCAGTTGCAATGGTCACTTCTGGAAGCACTCGTTTCACATCAGTTTTAACTTCAGGATCCTGAAATGCTTTTCATCATCTCCGAGTTCCCAAGATCTCAAGGAGGATAGGGAGGCAGATTTCTGCTACAAGCCATACTACGAATATTTTATAAATACTCTGTTTAATCATTGGACGCTTAACAAGCGGGGATTGAAGTATTTAGAGAAAGTAAGTATTTTCATTTTACGGAATATTGGCAGGTTCAATTCTTATTTTAATATTTTTAAGAAAGCCTAGCTAGCGGTTTAGAGCATACTGACTTTAGTGTATCGGTTGTCAGTACCTGGATATTTTTTAGCATTACTTTACTTGTATGAAGTAAACAATACGTAAGCGATTTTACCAATCCGAAATAAATGCAATCCTTTCTTTTTGGAAGGATATTCAATTAAGTTCCCACGACCAATGCCTTTCCATACCATTTCCTGGAAGTTACTTTATTCCTGCAGACTTTGCATTTTCTTCTGTTGGCTTCGTCATCATCATCCCAGATTGCAAGCGTTCCATGTCGTACTTTCTTTCACTTTCCCTTTCGCTCTAAAATCTGTAGAATTCCAAGATCACAATAATTTTGATTGGTCTCATACACGAACAGAAAGTCGTCCAAGCGTGATACTTCCATATGAATCAAACCTTGATCACTTTGTTCGAACTCCCACACACACATGCATCCCAACAATGTAATGTGTAAGATGTGGATCATACAAGAGTTGCATGCAGTGAGGCAATGTGAGAAAGATGGAGAAAGTAGAGAAGAGGAAGTAAGCGTGGAAAATCAATAGGGTCCAACAACGAGTAAATCGGATGGAATCGGTGTGTGTGTGTGTGGACTGCATGGATATTATCCACCCAAAGGCCCTACTACTCTCTCGGATTGTATGTAAAGTAAAGAGAAAGGCAAAAGAAGTAGGAGAAAGGCAGTTATAGAGAGAAGAGAGAGAAAGAGTTGAACTGTTCCAATTTCCATTGCCTCATACACATCAGATCACCAACCAACCAACCAACCAACACCACCAACTCACTCTTCTAAATAAACCAAAATATTACACTCTCTTCATCCTCTTTTCCCTTTAGTCTTCTTCAAAACCCAGGGTGAAAGAAACCTAAACATTATCAAGACTTTTTTTAGTGATGTAAGCACAAAGTGACGAAAAGTGTGACATTTTTTCCACTTCAGAAAATATCTCTCCATCAATCCTTTCTAACCCTAAATAAATGGTACACTTGTTTCATTTTATCACAGTGGTAAGACTAAGAAGCCACAAATAAGTGACCCACAAAAGTTTTAAAAATTGAAATTACGTTGAATCTCTTTATAAAAAAAGTTTGGTGTCAAAATCCAAAAAAAGTAAGTTCTGAGTGTCCCCAATTGATGCTAAAGTCAGACTCATTCATTTCTAAATTCTCTTTGTCTCTTGCAGAGTTCAACTTTGAGTTTTCCAGATTGTCAAAAATTGAATTTCATTTTGTATGTTGTAAAAGCTTAGGGTTTCGTTGAGTCCTTTGGATATTTTATTTATTTCAATTTACTTTGAGAAATACACTTACACACTTTATAGATATCATTTCTTTATCTATGGTTAGATTCCGTGCTATGCTGCTGCGATAGAAAAAATCTCACTTTGTCTCACACGCCCCCAACCAATAATACTCTGAAACTAACCAGGCATAGCATAGTCTCATGATTTAACTAAGGACAGGACTTGTCTCTTCAATTTCAAATTTATATGACACACATGTCAGTGTCAAGATGAGTCAGGACCAATAGTACAGCCATACACAGTCCCCCTTTCCCTTTCCCAAGCTGCCCAACCCCATACAGCAGTTGTACCACCGAGACTTCGGGCTACATGATTCCCACTGCGTCACCCCAACGCCAACTGGTTACGGCGGAAGAGCCGTCGCCTGTGGAAGGCGAGGACCATGGTGGATTTCACGAACGCCTTATTATTAGAAAAACCTCAGTGGAAACGCAGACGCAGGATGACTCTTATTATCAAAGGAAAATTACTCCCAGAGTACCCAAAAGTAAGTTCTCTGA
>JAQIWU010001123.1:0-18570 GCA_034696445.1 Isotomiella minor
ATAGAGAGTAAAAGTAAAGTGCACATTTTTTTACATGTCTTTGAAAGGGAAAAATTAAATTATTGATTATGCATCAAATACTTTTTTTAAAGGAAGAAGAAGGGTAGGGTGGTGATAACCATGGGTGTTCACGTCTTGTTTAACAATACAAAATGAATTAATTTCACAGACTCTCTCACACTCTCAAAAGGCCATAAATTGGAGGGATTTACACTCATAGACGCACAATAGAGTGAGGATCACCATGATTAAAAATTTATGGTTACAAGTGTCACGTAAAGTCAAAACGTCAAAGAAGGAGAAGCGACTTGAATTGAATACTTAAATGTCTGTAAAAAGAGAAGTGATCTGGTTGCTCTACATTACAATTCAACATGAATTTCATTTCATTTTCTTCATCATCTCTTCTTCTTCTTCTCTGTTCATCGAACTATTAACAATATGGCATCATGAGACTTGACTTGACTTGATTCGATTGAAGATCATGTAGAGTTTGGTTCGAGCTGATATGAGACAGGTAATTTATGAGTGGAAATTTGAAGAGATCTCCTTTGTTGGGAAACAGAGTGGACGTCCAGTTGTCAAAGGTGATGTGTAAATTATGGGCTTCACACAACCCTTCAACATATAAAACATAACATGCAACCAATATTCATATCCAATATTCCAAATTGTATAGCTTCTGCTGCTCTCTTTTCTTTTGGCAAATCTAAATCAAATCTTTTGGCAAATGTGCCCAACAACGGAATCTATAAACAAGATTAAAAAACCAATTGACTGCCTGACTACCTGCCTGCCACACATTTAGACAGACATGATACGTTTGATATGAGATGCACATATGCTGCAATTACTTTAATTGAACCCTCATTTGAAGGTTTAGTTTTCTTACAATCGTGAAATCCTCCAAAATAAACTTTTGTTAACTAGGCCAGACCAAAAATGGTTATTAAGGTGCTTCCTGGACACGGATTGGATTATAAATGTGAAGCTGGAGATTCATCCTTCATAATTTAATTATAGACTGTCAACGAGTTGAAAAGAATCCGAGTGGGAGAAGAAGATGAAATTAATGAATATTGCAATATGTAACTTTTATTAAACGTGTGGGTGTGGATGCAATATTCTCATTGTGCCCCAGCCAATATTTTACACCTTAGCACTCCTTTTATTCTGCACAAATGAAGATGGAATTAAAAATTGAATTCGTCCAAAATACATGCATGAGCACAAATCATCATCATTTCCAATTGATTACACCTGAATGTAACTCATCCCTTGTCAATGAGAAAGCAAAAAAGGAATAACAATTAAATACGCTCACTGAGACAGAGATCTCTTCCCATTAGTCCTTATTTGTACGCCAATTGGCTATGAAGTGAAGATGCTGTATTTATTACTATGCCTACAATAGTGCACAGAGTTTTTGGTGGGTGATCTAGAATAAAAAATTACCTCTCTAGAGATGGAGTAGCCTCTTTAAATGGAAGGTAGTAAGTATAAGAAGGAAGGATGGTTGGTGGCCTGGTCGTGATATCATTAGAGTCCTTGGGTCATGACCCTAGCGACAGGATAACTCCATCATCGGCAGTTGCACCACTAACAAATCATTATATACTGTTCCTACTACTGCTACCCACACCTTATTACCTTATGGTTTCCTTTACCATTCCATAAAAATCACTAATTAACCAAATGAACAAAAATGATGGATTGTCTTTGAGAGACAAATATGTCAATATGTTTGCGGGATCTTTGCCCATTGATTGGGAAATGTGAGATTTATTAGCGAATGATTTATCATTCACGAGCCATGGGTCGAGGAGTGGATGGAATATATTATTTTAAATTGATCCTAGTGCCTTGCCGAAAAAAGATTTCATTTTCATTTCAATTTCCCAAAAAATCCTAATTAATCCAATTACTATTCAGATCACTGATTTGAGAAGACTTTACAATGCATTGAAATGATAATTGCGATTTCCTTCCTTTCTTCCACCCAAACATATGCCATATGCCATGAGAGATTCTCCTTTGTTCAATGGATGGATACGCAGCAACAAATAAAAATATTATAATGATCGGCACATCTCCTCCACCCTGTTTTTATATTTGTGCACAACGACTTTAGTAACTTTCATCTTCATCTTCCCTTGTCCGCCTGTCATGTACATGTGCCTTCTTAGCGAAGCGAAGCAACCTCTTCATTACGTCGCATGCCTACTTTTTTCCTTGGCTTCTTTTATAAATGTCTTTCTTTTTCAATACAATCCAGTTTTGCAAACCCAACTAAATTGTATCAGTAAGTCATTGGGTGGGGTCACCACGCATCCTCAATAATATATAGAGTACAAAACAATATCTAGAAGTCTTTATAGAAGAGGAAGAAATATGATGATCATAGCTTCATATCAATTATTATTGCTATGAATTCTTTTCACGTACCTTCGTCAGACGTGTGTAATGTAACTTCTTCTTCAATTGCATGTCAATTACCATCATCCTATGTTGCACTGCACATTCAATTGCAAGCAGTTTTGCTTTAATCTAAATCAAACCAATTTCCATTTTCATCAGAAAGTTTGGGTAGAGTAATTCATACTGAAGTAATTTGACAAATTGTTAATGAAGATTCGTTCGTTAAGTGAAAGAAAAGTAAGGTGCTTTCAATATGATGATGGGAAAGTTGATTTATTGATTGAGAAGCAGAGTTTTTACCCTCTTGAATGGTTTCAATTTAAACCTATTTGACCGATAAAAAGCATTGTTTCCGTCGTCCCAGGGATTATTTGTGATGTAACGCATCTAACTTTACACGTTCATTTAATTCAATCATCATGCGTTTAATCAGTAAAAAAACGAGGATGAGTCTATCCCAAGAATTCTTCTTCCCACAAACTTTTTGGGTGATGAAAATGTCGCCGAGTCATTCCTATGTCAGGTTTTTTCTGCTGTTTCAATTTCAGGGGCACTTTGAGAATGTTGGAAAACCAACCCAGATTTGCCATAGCAAATGTCCATTAAACAATGTAAAGTTCAACTCAGCATGACTTCAAAAACATTCTCTGGCTTTCATACATGACTGAGGTCGACTTTGATTCTTTAAGACAATTCTATTCTCTATACACATTTTTTTCTAAAGTGATGTGACGACGAGACGACAATGACTTGTGACAAACAAAACCACCACGCTTTTCGATGGGTATTGATGTCGTGTGAGTCCTTATTTCGCTTCTTGTGTAGCCAATGGAGAAAAGTGCGAATCATAAAAGATTGGAAAAAAATAATTGGGTGAAGGACTTATGGTGAGTTTGAGTTTTCTGTATAGGTCTTTCTGGTGGAAACAATTTTGTAACCGAAAGTATCGTAACTTATATTTCATGTATACCCACATTTTGTGTAATTTTTGCCTAGTTAAAACCACACCATGACAAAATTGAATTGCATCTTAATCTCGATGCGCATTGAAATTGAAATTGATCTACAATTTATAATTTCGTCCACATCACATCCAACAGATTTTTTGTTCCCTTCGAAAAGAAACACGAACGAAACCTTCGCCAAGAAATAAAAAATATAGCGAGAAGAGACGCATGCACTTTTTTGATTACTTGTATAACATAAATAAATGATAGACAATCTACACTCTTTTTCAATAAGTAACTTTTTTTTCAACATGAAGCATAAATTTAGCATACGATCAGATCGTATCGGTTCATTCAGCTACATCTAATTTTGTGCAAAGAGGGTCCCGAGCGAAGGAATAAGGAATTATGTCATATTGCTAGAGGACATGACATAATCTTGTGCTGCCTTAGTTAGTTTTTGCAGGGTAGGATTGCTCAATTTTATGAAAAAAATGGGGAAGAATGATGATTGCATATTGCAACATAAAACTAGGGATTAAATCCACAATTTAGCCTTCTTAATAATTCCGCGACGGTATCACATCAAACAAAAGAGATGACATTCTTCTGTTCCGTAAAAATTCATCAAGGGAAGGATTATAATTTTAAATTTGAAACTTGCGATGGTAATTTCGGAATTGAGATCACAGGAAGAAAAGTCTCGTCTTAAGGAATGAGCCAAGATTTTTATTATTACTTTGATGTCTCCAAGCTAAAAATGTTTGCTTTCTGTCTTTTTTTAATACTATTGCGTGAAGTGCCCATTAACAATTTAGATACATACTTTGTAAAATAGGAGCAGATTTCACTTCTCTGATTCAACACCACTCTTCTTGTGCTTTTTAATTTACGATATTGCAGTTTACCCCCCTTCCTCCAAATAAGTGAAATATATGTAGGTACTTTTTCGAAGGTAGTCAATTACATCATGAGTAAAGTAGTTCAGAGCACAAGAATTTGAATTTAAGGTAAGTAAGCAGGTAATTATTTTTGGGGTTTACCACACCAACCAATAAACCATATCCACCTCCACAGGATCATTATTATTCTGGTCGCATCTTGAATTATTATTGCACAAAGACAGCTCTCTGAGATGGGTGGAGGTGTAGGAGGTAGGAGCAATTGTTAAAGAAGAAGTATTTAGAAAATCCTCCTCAGGGAAAGCCTTCGGCAGGTCACATAGTGACAAGCAGACAAACATAAACATAGACACCACCAAAAAATGTAATGCATTATGATGTTTTTGTACACAAGGCATCCTCATCGGATTCGAGGAAGTCAAGTCAAAGTTCCATAATTTTTAATTGCTCTATTTTAATTGCCCATTTGTATCCTCTCTCTCACTCTTTGAGTGAGTGTAATTTTCACTCTTTGTGACTTTTTATCTAAACCTTTTAAAGTCACAAAGTAAAGTAAAATGTTGCAAGTTTTTATGAGGAGAATATTGCAATAATTGCAGATCACAGGTACATGAGAAAAGGTTTGAACACATTTTCTTCACAATCACGCTGACGCTGATCATTTTTATTTATCCCTTCTCCAAATTCTTATTCGTTTTCATTTTCATTATGTCTCAGCACCTCTCAGTCAGTCCTATGGCATGCGTTACGTAAATGTGTTATGTTTCATGAAAATCTCAACTCTTTCATTGAACCGATTAATTCTTTTTTTGTGCGAATATACACTAAAGGAGATCACACCATGATTTTTATACTTTTTTTCTAAAATCTCATCTCATCTTCTCTCTCGAGAAAGTGTGATGACTGGCTTAAGTCTCATCTTGACATTTTAATCATCCTCTTTCTTTTTTTACTTTTCTTTACTCGCAGGAAGAACAGAATGAAATGCGTCCTAAAATGATGCTATATTTTGTCATTTATTGTTTATGTGCCGAGAATTTAGATTACTCTTAAATATTCTATTATTGAAGAGGGAGATGGATAAAATAAAATAAAATGACCGGGTGGGTAATTAGTGCGGCATTTAAATGCTAATGAGACAAACAGTGACGCGACGCCATGTTTGAAGTTGACTCCCCAAAAGAAACTTGGCTAAAATGTTGTTCCTTTGCACATTATTATGCAAATGAAATGGATGGAAGGTAAGGTAATCAATCATGGGATGAGTTACACTCTGCTAAGCTTTAGTGTTTAAGTTGCACAATTCTGGAAAATCGTTATAATGAATGAGTAAACTTTTAATGAGGCCAGGAAAATGTGTTGCTTTGCTTTAGATTTAATTTCACCATTCATTTTTCAAACACTCCTTGGTTATGCCTTTGGCAGTTTGTTATAGCTCATCATCATCTTGTAAAAGAATTTTTTAACAAAAAAGCCGAAATTCGACTGGAATTTTAATGTACAACTTTAAAACTTCTTCAGGTAGTTCCTTCTTCTGAGGGAAATATGTCAAGAAAGGAAGAAAAATCTTCTTCATGTTCTGAAGACAGAGTCCATTTTTTGCGACGTTATACTTTCCTTTTGTAATTTCACGAATTATCATACGAATTGACTTGTTAAAGGGATGCTCCCATGACTTATTTGACAACTAACATAAAGTCACAAAAAATGACTGAAGGGGCTTCCATCCAAATTACCTGTCTGGGGCAAGGGAAGACATTAGATTGTTCTAGTTTTACTGACTAGGATGTGGCGACGAGACGATGATGGTGGTAAGGATCGGTGATAAAAAATACCTAAATAATAGTGCAAATAGTGCTAGATTGTCACACAATGATGGATTTAGTGGCAACAGTTAACGACATCACACACGACATAATGAGCTATTACTTCATACTATTATTGCCATTACGAACTATACTACATGACTAATGACCGCTTCAAATCAAATGTCTTTGTCTCTTCAGCAAGGATTTGATGTGATTTTTGAGTGATGTGATGTTATTTCTTGTGATCATGTAATGTGCAACAACTCCTATAATTATTGCAATTGCCTCAATAATATCATTTAGGCAGCATGTGGACCGATGATGGCTCAATCGTCCCCTACTTACCTTATCTTTTAGATATCAGTAGGTATCTATATTTATTTGTGTGAGCAGAGGGATGTCAATTAAATTGTAGAAGACATGTTGAACAGCGTCAAAAAGAGAGACCACACTGGTTGCATTTCATGTCATGACTCACAGGCTCTTCCTTTTTAAAAAAGCAGAAGTGGTCACATAATAATTTACAATTTTTTGGGATTTGCAATCCATTATTTATAATAAAAGAAAGTGCAAGTGGTAACCAGACTATGGGCTTTTTTGTTTACCACATTATTACACCCAGTAGTGTCTTATTATCGTTATTAGTAGCTCATAAAGCATTAATTTCTTAGTGGAAGGTGATGGTTGTAGCACTCTAAGCAAAGTATTTAGATATTAATGACGTTAAAAAAAGTAGTAGTCTGCAGATTTGATGATAATGTGATGTGCTATGGTATGGTTTTATGTGATTACCGTAGATTCGTTGGTTTCTTTGACGTAATTTTTCTTCCTTTCCTTTTCCATCATAATTAGATAGATAGATACGAGTAGAAGAGGTGAGGAGGTGAATGAAATGAACGATTCAATGAGTTCACGTAATAATTGTTTTAAGAGGAGATTTCATTAAACGAAATGAGCATTCTAAAGTGAAGTGAGATCGAATTAGATGAATGATGATATGATGATTACGATGATGGGACCGTAACAACAAAGCAATACCTATCATCTTTTTAAAACTGTAGCAAAATTTAACTCACTACACTACTGACTTACTAACACACACTATGGTCATTACAGGCTGTCTGATTCCATCCTGTGCAAATCTCATTCTTCATCCTGAAGTGCATTTTTTATTTACCACATTTCTCAACTTTACACGCATTGTTTACTCACTAAATTATGATGAAAGAGAGATAAAAACAAGAGTATGATATAATAATAACGCTCACCAAGATTTATCTTTCCCAAAAAATTTAAAAAAAGAGAAGTGAAGAGGTCATTCCTTTTGCTGATGCTTGCAACTGTGAGACGAGTGCATTTTTTAAAGATGCAAAAAATGTATGAATTTTTGAGAATTATGTAAAAGGGTAGTCTCGAGCGTCTGTGTGCACTCTCTCTAATCTTATCTCGGGTCAATATACGTCTCGCTCTGAGGGTCACACAATGCATTCATTCACCTCATCTTTTTTAATAGAATCAATTAACAAAGGGGTGCTTTATCTTTACATTGTTGCAAAAAAGATCACTTTGTTTTTGGAAAACGCTTCGCAAAATTACTAAAAGAAACTTTTGACTGATTGCAGTACAGTAGTCCTTTTTTAATCAGAATTTAGACTTTTAACTTCCAAAAAATTGAGTAATTGTAATTGTAAAGTAAGTGATCTGGAATCTATCAAACTTTGAGATTGTACAGAAGAAATATGCTCTTCCGTGTTAACGAAATCTGAAAGTGTTTAATACCTACTGCAATGCATTGTAATAATTGGAAGAGTTTTGGTGCCAAAGGTAAAACAGGATGCTTATCTCATTAAGATGATGCCTAATTGTTATTAGCAAGTGTTTGGAAAGTATCAAGTTCTTTTGTAACAAAGCAGATAAACCGTTTCAGTCATTCAAGGAAGGGATTCTCTATTTTCACCAAGAGTGATCCTGAATTAGAAGTTTCTGTAGGATGTGAATTGATTTGGTTGGCCTGACGAGACAGAGTGAAAGTGAAGAAAAAGATATATGATTCATATTCTATGGTCTTCTTTTGCGACTTTTTATGCAACATGAAGAAAAGAAATCCATGTGTAATTATGACATCTCTACTGCAGCGATGTAAGTCTATATTTCATCATTATTGAGTTAGTTGGTCAGTAATTACGGACTTTTAAGTCATGATGTGATTATGATGTGCTGCATGTGATGTGATGTGATATGATAACTCGGGCTTAACGAGAGAAGGTAGGAAGATGAGGGCGTTGTTCTATAATGATCACAAAATATAAAGACTTTTTTTCTCTCTTGCTAATCAACGTCTGCCTCATAAACTTCAAACAATAAACAAACCAACATGAATGAGAGGACCATAAGGAATAGAAAATGAAATGGGGAAAAAATAAATGAAGCCATTTTACACCAAAAACCAAAGATTGCAATATTGCACAAGTGTATACCACCACACTGCTACCCTCCTGATCTTGTTATTTTTTTGATTACCCCTTTTGCTGTTGGTCTTAGGCATTCTTCTGTTTTCTGTTTTGGATTCTGTAATTGTGGCAGAAAGAAATGCAATGCAGTAATAATCTTGGCTTATGACTATTATAATTTGTGATGATGTTGTGGATGTGATGTGATGCGAAGTCCGCTTTTTGGTTTAATAATAATCTTTGTGTGTGCAGGATTTTTTTAGACATCTCTTTCTTATCTTCGCGGAAACACATGTCAACCGTAAAAAGTTTCACTTTTGTTTTAGCTCAATTACTTATTCACCTCCTCACAAAATAATCCAAAAGCTCATATCATATCATATCATAATCCTCCTTTGATCTGCTCCTCATTATGATTACTATTACCACAACAACAACTACCAAACACATCACGACCAAAGGATACAAGCCATAAAGTAAAGTGCCAAGAAGCCCTTAGATTGAGCTGTAATAATGGTTGAGAATCCGCACAATATTATTTTCTTGGCTTTGATTTGATTATTGCAATTTCGAATTTATGTAAGTTCTAATGACGATATCAATCGAATCAATAGCATCTCAACTCAAGAGATAATTTAATTATATTGACTTAATCTAAATGTATACACATACATTCTCCTCTCATCGGTAATCAAATATTTTATTATGTAAGGAACTTTTCCCGTTTGGCAATGCTGCAATGAATCTAGTGTTCCTTTCATTTTCACTTGGATGAAATATACGGAACCTCCCAAAACAAGATTTTTTTGGAAGACCTACATTTCATTCATTTGACTGCCTCTGGAATATTATATTGTTGCGAATTGAGGACATCAAGCATTGGATTCAATATTCCGCATAATAATAGGATGATGATATGACGCCAAGGGGCGAAAATTTAATGGAAAACTTGTAGATAAGAGCTTCGTGCCACCAACAACTTCACTTCATTGCCAAAAGCCAGTTAGCTTAATCCACCATGGCTCACTAAGTTCCTGTAGAAGATGCATGGGATGATTACTCTTCAAATAATAGCAAAAGTCCAAAGTATTGTTATTATGGTACACATTATTGGGCAATTTGGGACTGAAGGGCTGATGAAAAGAAGATACAGGAGAGAAGAGGCATTGCATATTGCATAGAGCCACACCCAAGAAAAAGAACCTATCCATCTCCAAAAGCATCATGTTCTTACGTATTTTTGCACTTAAACATAAACGTCAATCAATACATCTTTCCATCCATCCATCCACCTTCCCGACGTTCGCCTTGCTCTCCTTTTCCATTGAGTGTGACTCTTCTGTCGTCGCTATGAGAATTCTTTTTAGACAAGACAAGAGGTTCGTGCTCATTAAATTCGCGAGATGAGATTGATCACTTCGGCGATCATCCGCGCAAATGAAAGAAGAATGATTGTTATTGTTACAAAAGAGATGATGTTATTGCGTACATCGAGCAGACAAGTTAGTCAAGTCAAGCCAAGTCAGTGGATGATTTGACTGACTAATTAACCTATAATTTTGCATAGATTCATCACCCCTCTTATAGATAGAATTTAGGTTCATTGTTATAATTGTGGCAATGGCATACTATTATATTGTTATTATTACGCGGAAGACGCAACTCGATCATCATCATCGCAACAATATAATCCTCCCTAATCAGCTCTTCTCTGGATGGATGAATGAATGAACCCATTGCCTTCCAAGTAGTTTGGAGTTTGGATAATGAAAATGAAAAGCTATAATTTATTAAAGCTTATGAGCATTGAGATGATAAACTGATGATATGCCAATTATCTCCAAAAAGAATATTAATAAAAAAACATTTAACGTCTTTCGAACTTTTTACAATGTCTAATCAAGCAGAAAGGTCAAAGGGGTAAGACGAGACTGATCTGAATAATGCAATCACCCAATGACTGGATATTATATTGAACACAATAGATTTATAGCCATTCAATCTTTATGGTTAATTAAACCATTTATGCATGCAACGCTACCACCACCGCCACTACTTGATCACTCACTACCTTGACAAGGCCGGTCAATGTCATCTCAGGTGTAAAATACGCCAATTTGAGTAATGGCCCATAATAAGAAAGATGGCACTCACTTAAAGAAGAAAAACCGTGCTAACTGGATCACTTTCTTGCAAGCATAACAAAAACGCATGATGCTGTAGTAAAGAATGAATGAATGGATGAAGAAATGAAGGCATCCATCTGACAATTTGATGATGATGATTAAAGATTAAATAAATGTAGGTGAATTCTTCAGCAAGGTGTGGCGCTGCAATAAAAATGTAATTGTTTCCATTCGGCCTTCCTCTCTTATTTTTCTTCTTTTATTGTGTAGAGGAGATGTCACATTCAATGTCATAAGACCAATCAATTCATAATAATTCTTCATCTGCTTGCTTGTCTTCTTGTGGTCTAAAAAAGGGTGGAATTGATACCATTTATTACTTTACTCTGCTACACATCCTTATTCCCCCTTTTTTGACTGACTGACATCCTTCTAGATTACACTTTACAAGAGTTTGAGGTCTTCTCTCCATTCTAAGTTGGAGATGGACAAGTCGCTTGTTGTACATGCTATAAATTCGTCAATCCATACTTAATTGCCATGTATCAAATCACAGTGGGTGATTCTCCAACAACTGTTCCTTGGTCGGAAGTCTTTGGGTTTAAGACAAGAGTTAAAAAAATGGAAAACTCAGACCTGTTCAAAATTGGGCCAAAGACGTGATACCAGAGGCAATTTGCACATACCTTACATGTTATGTTATGTAATCCAGGTAAAATGCAAAACGTCAATCTCCTCGCATAGATAGATATAAACGCTTAAGGGACATTAATGCCATGCCTTTACTCTTTTGCCGTCATTGTTGTTGTATAGCTCATTCATTTTGTGGTGCAATGAAGCGGTAACCACACCACGCCACAATTTGAATTTGCATTGAATTTGAAATTGGCCTGTCCCTTTACGAACCTTTCTTTCTTCTTTTATCCTATGCGCGTTCTCATTTTGATTTTATTTTTTCATATTACCATCATTATCATGCGTGATATGGGATGTGATACACTTGCTTCGGTTGCGGCTAGAGATAATAATTGCAATGAAACAAGTGAATAAACGCACGAATCGATCCGCCATAAAATGTTTTTAATGAACGTAGAGTAACGCAATCCCTTGCAAAAATGAAAAGAAAGGAAATCAAGAGGAAAAGACAAAAGAAGTCTAAAGAGGGAATTAATCAGTCTTGTCTTGTTCTTACACAATCTACTAAATCCCTGGATGGAAAAGGATATTGCTAATTAAGGTTCACCATCGACCATTCACAATTAGTGCCATATTACCTGCCTTAATTAGCCCGTTTTTCACTTAATTTAAATAACCACGTCCACGTCGTCCGTGTGCCCGTGCCGTGACATCGATGTCATCACCATAGCGTATAATTCCTACGAATCCTGAAAATAAACTGTCCTAATTTTACTTTTTTGTAGCTTTTTTTCACTAAATTCCACGATTGTTCCTATTCTAGGATCATTGATCACCGCATACGTATTGCTGCATGATAATAATGTACAAGATCTAGGCTAAAGAGCGAAATGGTTTGGTTAGTTTGGTTTCTGCGGATTGCATAATTACGTGGTGGTTTAATGTTATATCATGCCATCGAATTATTTTCGGAATTGAAATTGTCTTTTGCCACTTCATGCTGTACGTCGTACACGCGTCATTGGGTTTTAATTCTAGAGCGTAAATGCGTAAAATGCGAGATGAAACAATCCATTCACGCTTCCATAATTATTTTCTAGCCAAGCCAATACTCGAGATTTCATTCTATCTGCGGTTAAGTCAGCTACGACGTTGAGGTAATGGTAATGTCCCTGTTTCAAAAATAATACAAAAATTGGATATAAATTGAAGTAAAAAGAAAAATTAGTAAACGTGGACGTGCCAAACTGTCATCGCAAATCGCATTTTAGCTTTATAAAAGCGTAGAAGGTCGCGCTTCCTTCTCTCCTTCTTTCCCACAAATTAAATTTTCGAGTGCACAACAAATCACGTCAAGTTACATCAACTACAATAATAATTTCTGATGAATTGGTGCAATGCCGAACCCCAAATTGACTACACAACGTCGTTTTTAAATTGTGCGAATTTTATTTCTTTATCATCAAAAACTATAGACAAAAAATGACCATAGGGAAACCATTATTCTATTCTAAGCCATGTTAAAAATGTGTGGAAAAGCAACAAGATGAGATTAGTAAGATTATTAATTATTTTATAGGATGGCAGTATTATTATTATTGTATGTAGTCTTGACAATGAGGTAGAACCGTGTAGTAAAGCCTGAAACTATAATTTCTGAACACATTAAAATATCTGTCTCATCTTACCTCAAAAATCTCTATTTGACACTTAACCTGATGTACAATTTACTTAACTTTCTTTGTTCATTTATGCATTCCTCTTCCTGCAGTGCAGTTCGTCACTCCCGTCTACAAATTTGTAGTTAATTATTGTAAAAATCAATAAAATTGCTTGTCTTTTTATTACCTCTGCAATCCCTTTCATTGTCACATCGATCCCGGATGGGGACGCACTGATCCCCGGACTTGCACCTGAACTCACTGGGTTTGCACAACACCACGTCATCCACGACCAAGGAAATGCTTTCACTCCTCTGCCCAATTTTGTTGACCGCAGTGCAAGTGTACTTTCCCTCATCGCTTTTGCTCAAATGAACAACTTCATGAGCGTTCAACAGGCCTTGGATGGAGTTCAGGCGGGTTTCGCGTCCTCTGCAAATAAATGTACGTCAAGGATGAAAATAACAAAGCATTTGGATGGGTATTAAAAATTACTCTATGACTCTTGTCCACGTAACGTTAGGAAGGGGATAGCCCGACGCAGTGCATTCCATTTTCAGAGACTCTCCAACCTTCTTCTTTATCGGAGACTTTGGAGTAATTGCCACGGTAGGACTTGACACGTTCGGGGTAGCAACCTAACATTTGACATTCTAAGTTGCACAAATTGATTGAGTTTAAAATAAATTACAGGGGTATAAGCAAGCAGAGTCTCTCCTTCCACTATTTTCCCATCGGGCCCAACCGCCTTACACACGTACATTCCAGCATCTTCCGGGCGAACCCTGTAGATACTTAGGGTTCCATTTGCCAATACTTGGGAGTTTTTAGGGAGGTCGCCCCCCAGCTTCTTAAACCACGTGGGTGACACGGATTTGTTATTTGTAGAGCAGTTGAGGTAGGCGTGCGCCCCTTCGGACACATTCTCAACCTTTGACACAAAGATGACCAGTGGGACAATGCCTAAAAGATAGGAGAAGGTGAATCAAAAGTGTACCTAAAGCAGTAAATTAATGAGTTGCTTACTCGGTTTTTCTTCCACAATGATGACCGCTTTGAAGCTGACTTGACCCAAGGGATTCCATGCTATGCAATAGTACGACCCCGCATCCTCCTTTTTTATAGAATGGAAAATAAGGGAGCCTCGAGACACATTGACATGGACAGGGATGTACTCTGTGCTCCCACTTTTCCAGTAGAATTTGATGGGATCCGCCCCACTCGCGTTGCAAGTCAGTCGAACTGTGTCTCCAACCAAGGCACGTACTTCGGTGGGAGTCACAGTCACGGACGGAAACCCTTCTGTGTTGACTGTGTTGTCGTCCTTTTGCATCGTGTTTAAAAAGTAGGAGAATCCAGTGGCCTTTTCAGGCAGGATGACTTTCGTTTTTGACGAAATCCCGATAGGTTGTGAACCATTGCCTGATGAACTGGAATTGACGTGGATTACGGGCAAGTCGTCATAGTCGTCAAAAAAAGTGCCCACAACCTTGGGCCTTTCTGTCTCATTTGTTGATTTCCTTTTCTGGAGTGGATTAGGAGTGAACAGGGGTATTGAAGGGATCGCCGTAGAGTTGGCAACAGCCACAATCTTTGGATCATCTTTATAAGGGAGTTGTAAGTTTTCTCTATAAGTCGTATCGTTCCTAGGGACGACGTCGAGGTAGATTTGAATAAGTCCAAGAGCGTTTCCTTGAGACGCTACGACGGTGTAGGTTCCCTTGTCAGAGAGTCTAGTCTTCGGAATGCGGAGTTCTGTCCCCTCTGCCATGGACGTAGTGGGTGAGGTGTCTTTGTACCAGCGTGGGCTCAACTAAGCGAGACAAAAGGTAAACGTAAGGTCACCATGGGATCAGGCGTTCAAATATTACCGTTTGACGACCATAGGCATGAACCGTGACGATGATTGTGACCGGATCTCCAACAAGGACACAGTAGAAGTCTCTTGCAGGAAGGATGACTATCATTTCTGGAGGTGGAATTATCCTCACGGCACACTCCTCAATTTCTAAAGAAAATGGAATTAATGTAAATACGAACTGTGACTCTACTTTTATGTCTTACTGGTAGCTGCAAAGACCGTTGCCCAGGTCACTCCCTCCGTGTCCAAGATCTCACATTTGACTCTCCCTTTTGCAGGGTCGAGAGGAAAGCTTTTTGTGATGGACCTCACATCGTTCGTACTGCCACCTCCGAACTGGTCAGACTCAAGGCCCATTCGTATGAGGAGGTTTCTCCGACTGTTTGTGGTGTATGTGCAAGTGAAGTCTACGACTGTGTCCCTGCAGTCCCTCACCCAGAATGGGTCCAGAGTTACGGTGATCACCTCTGAAAACATGGCACGTCCGATTGTATGTGGTGACAATAAAAGTTACTATACAAGTCATACCCTTATCCTGGCATTTGTCCCCAGAGAACCCGGGCTTGCACATGCATACAACTGCCCCGTAAGAAACGTGACATCCATCCGCATTTGTGCCACATGGGCAGAACTTACACGCTCCAAAGACACTCCTTGTCATGTCACTAGCGTCTCGATAGTACCCAGGGGCACAGCTCTATGCAATCATGTGACAGTTTAAGCAAAAGAAAGCATGTCAGAATGTCTTTGTCTTTACTTCGCATGAAAGTCCCTGGTACCCTGTTGGACATCTCGCATGTTCTATGACTGTGATGAATCCGTACCCTGTCGCCCTGTGGGAAGCAGAGCCAATCTTAACGTCTTTGATTGAGGTGGAAAGTGTCGTTCCAGTAAATGTGGCTCGGATAAGGATGCGGTGAACATTTGCCAATACTTCTAACACGTCAAAGCGAGTCGCGAGTCGAACATCACCATGCTTGTAGAAAAGCCAAGGCATCCTTTCGTCTAGCACTATGTCCAACTTTAAAACATACAAATGCATTACATTTTAAGGTGGGAACCAATAAAGCAAAAATACCTACCGCTTGCCATAGACCTGCTCCAGGGGCAGCAAAGGCACTGTAGTACAACCTTGCCCCATTTTGTCCCTCGATGATGATGTCATTGTCCGCCCCGAGGTTGGCTCCACTTCCAGTAAACATGCGTTTGAGGGCCAGGCTGCCTCCGTAAGAGGTCAACTGTGGGAGCGTATGAAAGTCACAAATCCCTTCATATATGTGAATCACTTACCCTGTTCCCCAAGAAGCAGGGAGGAAGTGACCAGTACAAGACAGTTGACACGGTGAGGCTCAACCTCGCTTCATTTCCATCCCAATTGAACCTTCCTTTCGTGCTCGTGTTGTACGTTATTTTCCCAAGCCTATTAATAAACTAAAAATGTTAACCACCCACGCACAACCCAAATGATCTCTTACTCATCGCTAAGTTCAATCGTGCAATTTTGAATACGAGACGTCTGGATCCAACTGCGGTAAAAGGTTGCAGCCGTGCAGAAGTCGGACACTCCGGACCCCCAGCATTGGAGACAACCTTCATGTCTGTCATCGGACAGTGCAAAGTAGCCTGACTTGCAGGAGCTGCACGTCTTCCCCTCAACGTTGCTCTAACAACGAAATGACAAGGTTTTTATAAGTGTGACTTTTAACAGCTTAGCTATGTTACCTTGCAAACGCATGTTGACCCATACTGACTCACAGTTCCCCTCGTATCACAAATGCAAACAGGGGCGTCCGTCCCGTTGATTGAGGGACATTTAACGTTGACGTCAGGACACCTGGGGCACGTTGGACATGTTTTGCATGGACTCTGGCATTCTTGACAGCCTGTCTTGGGGCACTCAGGACACTGGTCGGGGCATCGGTTGCACGGTGGGCAATCTGGACAGGTTAGTCCTAAAATAATGTGTAAGCTGATGTTAGATAAACTGGTAATTATGGACTTCATTCTTACCTGGACATGTTGGACATGGTGGAATGACCGGGCAATTGGGTGGACAAGGGTTTGGGCATATCGGACATGGTCTTTGAGGGGGGATAACAGGACATGGAGAAGGACATGGGTTTGGGCAAGGCTGTGGTTGAGGACAAGTTGGGCAAGCGGGTATCTGCGGGCATTGAGATGGGCACGGCGAAGGACAGTTGGGTGTCGGGGGGCAAGGTGGGCATGGAGACGGGCATGGCGAAGGACAGTTGGGAGTCGGGGGGCAAGGAGGGCATGGGGGTGAAGGAGGACATGGTTGAGGACATGGAAGAGAAGGTTGACAGGGAGGACATTGCTGCGGGGGTTGTTGTGGACAGTTGATGGGTCCGATTGGGCAAATTGGATTGACAGCACACGGCGTTGGTACTGGACAGGGTGGACACTGATTTTGAACAGGGCCCGGACAAAGAATAGGTCCAGGGCCGGGAAGTGGTACGGGACACGGATTTACAGGTTGTGGTTGAGGTTGTGGCCATGAATATGGTGCAGTTGGGCCGCAGGCGCATCCAGGATTACCACACCCAGAACCAGATGGAGGGGCTGGTGAGGGTGCATAAGGGCATAGGGACGGTGTTGATGGTGGAAGGACAACTGGTGTCATTGGTGGAGGTGGACAATAATTCCCCGGTGGGCAGTATCCCGGTTGGTTTACAAAAATGCAGTTGTAAGGCCACTGGTTGGACTGCACAGCGCCTGGTGCACATTGATTACAGTTCCTTCCTACGTATTCTGAAGGACAGTCACAGGTCACTTGTCCATCAAGCTCCACACGGCAGGAGATTCCAAAGCTATACGCCGTATTTAATAAATCATGAAAAAAGAAAGAAAGGATCAAGGCTTACTTTCTCTCTG
This sequence comes from Isotomiella minor, assembly GCA_034696445.1. Taxonomy (NCBI): domain Eukaryota; kingdom Metazoa; phylum Arthropoda; class Collembola; order Entomobryomorpha; family Isotomidae; genus Isotomiella; species Isotomiella minor. The sequence continues at coordinate 17,702 of JAQIWU010001123.1, forward strand.
GACTAGTGCTGGGGCAGGGGCAAGGGTTGCATTGGTTCCCAATGTAGACCATCCCCATGGGGCACGACTGGTTTATTGGGACGCATTTTCCACACATGAAGGGAGACTCTTCTCTCCGTTCCCCAGGGGCACAATTCTGTAAAACGGAAATGACAAAATGGGAGGTCATTGAATTCTTTGGATAAACGGGGTCTTACTCCACAGTTCATATTAACATTTCTAATCGGTCGTATTTGCCCCTCTGGATTGCTCCATTGGGCAAGTGCAGGTGACACAAGGAATAAGAAGACGAAGAAGTACATCTGAAAACGGCAAGTCTCAGTCTATAACATTCCTAGGAGATGATGTACTTTCACTTTCACCATACCTTAAAGTACTTGGCAATCCACCCCATTGTAACAGGCGTAGAGGACAGCTTCGAACCTAAGACGCTAATGAAATGACGCGGAATGAATGACCGACGAGGCTTGGGTGGGACGCAATGACTCATGACTTATTCTTCTCAGTCTTTACTTAACTTAACTTTACATGAACCTTGTTTATCTTATCCAAACCGATGAAAGTCTGCAACATACCTAGTAACGGACTATCTGCAACGACAACAGGGAAGCAGACATGGAGGCTTAGATATGTGAGAGTATGAGTGAACATGACAATTCTCCATTCCACTTCCCGTTTACTCAACAATCTGCAGAAAAAAGTAAATATCAAAATCAAATGATAAAAAATGCTTTTTGAGACAAAATAATGTGTCCCAAATTGAAAGGAAAAGTGGTAATGGGACACAAATGAATACATTTCATCAAACCGACAGGAGAGTTGACATAATTTTTTTGGTCACCAACAACAGCGTTCCAATTTTTTAACAG
>JAQIWU010001124.1:0-18561 GCA_034696445.1 Isotomiella minor
CCGAACGGTCAAATTGAATGTCAAATCCATGGATAATTCGGGTCATAATAAATTCAATAAATTCGGCCAGACTGTCCATCTGTCCATCTGTCTGTCTTTCTGACTGTTTGTCTGTCTGTCTGTCTGCCTGACTGTCTAGACAACTGTCTGCCTGACTGTCAGGTTAGGTTAGTCTAGTTACCTCTGTCAGTCCGACGGACAGACAGAAAGACTGACTAACTGACATGCCGACAGACGGACGGACAAATTGACGGACGGCAAGACGGGCGGGCGGACGAAAGGACTGACATACGGACGGAGAGATTGACGGACGGACTGACATTTGGACATTCAGACGGACGGAGAGATTGACAGACGGACCGACGGACGGACTGACAGACGGACGGTCGGACGAACAGACTTAGAGACGGACAGTTCAGTTTGGCAATCGGTCCGTTGGTCCGTCATTCAATCTGTTCGTCGGTCGGTCGGACTGATAGACGGATTGAAAGACGGACTGAAGCGACGGTCCGACCGTCCGTCCGTCCGTCTGTATGTCTGTGCGTCCGTCCGTCTGTCCGTCGGTACGTTCGTCTATCCGGCTGTCCGACAGTCCGTCAGTCTGTCTGCCCGTTTGTCCGTCCGTCGTCTGTCCGTCTCGGCGTCCGTTAGTCGGTTCGTCGGTTCGTCCGTTTGTCCGTCTATCAGTCCGTTGGTCCGTCTTTCTGTCCGTCTGTCAGTCCGTCTTTCACGGACGGACGGACGGAGTGACATACGGGCAGACAGACGGACGGACAGATTGACGGACGGACTAACAGAAGGACGGACTGACATACGGGCGGACAGACGGACTGACAGACGGACGGACGAGCTGACAGACGGACGGACCGACGGACGGACTGGCAGACGGACGGTCAGATTGACGGACGGACTCACAGAAGGACGGACGGACCGACAGACTGACATAAGGACGGAAAGACGGACGGACATATTGAAGGACGGACCGACGGACGGACTGACAGATGTACGTACCGACGGACGGACCGACGGACGGAGTGACGGACGGACGGACTGACAGACGGATCCAGAGACTGACAGACGGATGCAGAGACTGACATACGGACTGACGGACGGACCGACTGACAGACGGACGGACGGACCGACTGACAGACGGACGGACCGACGGAAAGACGGACGGTTCAGTCTGTCAATCTGTCCGTTGGTCCGTCTTTCAATCTGTCCGTCAGTCCGTCCGTCTGTCCTTCTCTGCGTCCGACAGGACTGACAGACGGACGGACGGACGGACGGAGCGACTGACATACGGACGAACCGACGGACCGACTGACGCACGGACAAACTGACGGACGAAGAGATTGACGGACGGACCGACGGACAGACGGTCGGACGGAAAGGCGGCCGGACACACAGACGGACAGACGGACGAACGGACAGAAGGACGGAAGGACGGACGGACGGACGGACAGACGGAGGGACTAACGGACGGACGGACGGACGGACGGAAAGACGGACGGTTCAGTCTGTTAATCTGTCCGTTGGTCCGTCTTTCAATCTGTGGTCAGGTCGTCAGGGACGGACTGACGGACGGACCGACGGACGGACTGACGGACGGACGGACTGACAGAAGGACGGACGGACCGACGGACAGACTGACAGACGGACAGACCGACGGATGGACGGACGCACGGACGGACTGACATATGGACGGACGCACGGACGGACTGACATATGGACGGACCGGCGGACGGATTGACAGACGGACGAACCGACGGACCGACTGACGCACAGACGGACGGACGGACGGACGGACGGTCTGACGGACGGACGGACGGACTGACAGAAGGACGGACCGTCGGACGGACTTACGGATGGATAGACGGACGGACTAACGGACTGACAGACGGACGGACAGACGGACGGACTAACGGACTAATAGACGACAGACAGACGGACGGACAGACGGACTGCATAGATCCGGTCAAGAAAGCTTTTGTCCCGGGCACTCAGCTTTCTTGGCCTGATCTCTGCGGTTTATGCAGCCCTTGTCCGGTGTTTAGGCAATTTGGGGCAACTAGATTGCCCAAAAAGCTAAAAGGGCTGCATAAACCGCAGAGATGAGGCCAAGAAAGCTGAGTGCCCGGATCTCTGCGGTTTCTGCGACCCAAAAAGCTCACAAGGGCTGCATAAACCGCAGAGATCTGCGACTTATGCAGCCATTGTCCGCTTTTTGGGCAATCTCGCTGCCCAAAATTACCCAAACAAACGCCATAAACCGCATAGATCCGGTCAACAAAGCTTTTGGCCCGGGCACTCAGCTTTCTTGGCCGGATCTCTGCGGTTTATGCAACCATTGTCCGGTGTTTGGGCAATCCAGATTCATAAAAATGCGGACAGTGGCGGCCGACCAGGCGGACGGACAGAATGACGACCGGACTGACGGACTTATAGACGGACAGACGGTCAGACAGAGAGACGGACAGGTTGACGGACAGACAGACGGACGGACTAACGGACGGACTGATAGAAGGACGGACTAACGGACTACCGGCCTAACGGACAGACGGACGGACAGACGGACGGATAGACGGACAGACAGACAGATGGACAGGCGGACGGACAGAAAGACCGACAGAAGGATGGACGGTCGGACGGAAAGGCGGCCGGACAGACGGACGAACGGGCAGACGGACGAACGGACAGAAGGACGGACGGACGGACGGACTGACAGACGAACGGAAGGACGGACGGACTGACAGACGGACGGACCGACGGATCGACTGACGCACGGACGGACCAACGGACGGACTGACTGACGGACGGACAGACTGACAGAAGGACGGACGAAAAGATTGACCGACGGACTGACAGACGCACGGACGGACTGACAGACGGACGGACCGACTGACGCACAATCGGACGGACGGACGGACTGCCAGAAGGACGGACGGACGGACTGACAGAAGGACGGCCGTACGGACTGACATACGGACAGACAGACGGACTGACAGACGGACGGGCAGATTAACGGATCGGCAGAAGATTGACGTACGGACGGACAGAAGGACGGACATATTGACGGACGGACGGACGGACGGAAAGTCGGACGGTTCAGTCTTTTAATCTGTCCGTTGGTCCGTCTTTCAATCTGTCCGTCCGTCCGTCTGTCTGTATGTCTGTTTGTCCGTCTGTCCGTCCGTCTATCCCTCTGTCCGTCCGAGCTTCCGTCTGTGGGCTCGTACGTCAGTCAGTCGTCTGTCCGTCTTTGCGTCCGTCCGTCGGTCGTCCGGACCGGCGGACCGACGGACGGACTGACAGAAGGACGGCCGTACGGACTGACATACGGGCAGACAGACGAACGGGCAGATTAACGGACGTACCGACCGACCGACTGACGCACGGACGGACTGACCGACGGACGGACTGACAGACAGACGTACGGACCGACGGACCGACTGACGCACGGACGGACTGACAGAAGGACGGCCGTACGGACGGACGGACTGACATACGGACAGACAAACGGACGGGCAGATTAACGGACGGACCGACGGACCGACTAGGATCAACTGTTTTCAAACTAGGATCGTTCAAACCGGGATTTGTGTCATTCAAACTTGGATTTGCACCCATTCAAACTGAGATCAAGAAGCCGAAATCTTCCATTGTCCTCCTTCCAAAGCAAAGCACAATAATACGCTAAAACGGCTTACAAAAAATGCACTGGATCTCATTCATTTACTCCAGTCAATAAGTCAGTGGCATACAGATACAATAATTTTTTTTATTGGCAAATAAATAATTTCCAGAAACGCATGCCAACAGACAGACCTGTTCCAATCCAAAATCATCCCATTAGTGAACAAATAATGTTTCTTTTGAGGTTATTGCGTTGATTACAACGGTGTCATTCAACCTGTCAATTTCATCTTGATACCTCTTTATTGCAGGCATGATTGGCTGGGGAGTGTTGAAGAATTGATTGAGTGCGTTCAGGGTCGACAAGATTTGATTTTGTGTAGAAATAATCATCATTAAAAATGGTGAAAGCAGCATCGTCAGAATGAAGGGTAATGCGGCGATTTCAACAGCTATCACAGCCATTCCAAAAAGAGACTTTTTTAAGGTCTTTAAAATCCATGCTGCAATTCCCAAAAGTAGCTTCTTTTGCGCCAATTCTTTCACTTGTAAGAGAAGCTCCGACTTTTGCATCTTTTTCGTCTTCAAGGCGCTTACTGCCGACAGCAATTGGTTGACTTTGACTTTATCCATCCCTTCATTTTGTTTGGGAGGGGGCATTGACATGGTAACCGAACCCCAGCCCATAGGTGCAGGTGGTGCTCCATCTCTGCGGAAGGTATTCCTATTTTGGTTGTGAGGAGTTACAGCAATTGTAATTGGTCTATTCTCCACTACTGGAATGATACCTAGTACGACAGCAATTATTCAGAACAATGCAATGCACACATAATATTATGCATATCTTACCGACATTATTTCCAATTGGTCCGCCTCTTCGTTGGAATTTACACTGACCTCCTTGGCTCTCACATAGTACGGCTTCTGAGTGGTTCTTTGGTGTAAATGAAATTGCATTGTTGCGAGTAATGGAAGTCGCGTAGATTGGCACAAAACGATCCGAAGACAACGGCTTGAACGCACCATCTTGACCCACAAAATTTTTGTCGTGCATTGCTTCCTTGTGCTTTTTATGGGCAGCGGAACAGAGTAGTACAAATATAATGTTAAATGCTAAAGACAGAGGAAACTGGAAACGCAGGTTCTTCATTTCATATCCCAATTAAATGACGAATGGAATGAGACTGTCAACTTCCGAAGCTGCGTTTCTCTAATATAATGCCATGAGCATATGAGAGTGCAACTTTGAACTTGGTTTGGTTTTGGCTTGATTACTGAAAGCGACAGTTGTTTCAGATTTACTGACATTTTGCTTCAAAATAGAAAAGACTTTCGTATATCTCTATTGATTTACCAGTTATTTGTATCAAATCAAATGACGGCCATTGAATGGGTGTACTTTGCAAACTTAACAATTAATCATTCAAGTTTCTACCTTTGTTCCATTTCGGTTCACAAATCCACTCCTCCGCGTCTTCCTTAGAGAGTGGCATAATGTAGAACGCAAGGAACCGTGAAGAAGGGAACAAAGAGAAATGTGTCATTTACAAACCACTTTGAACCTTTCAAAACCAGGATAACCCCCAACATTTTACCCTGCATTCATCTACTGCAGATAGCTAAATAAATGTCAAGGCCTAAAGCAAATTGAGAAAGTCGAAAGAACAATTACGAAAGCCGGGGTAACCTGAAACTTTCATATCTTCGCTAAGGAAATCCGTGTGGGCTGTAAACTGTGGCTTGGGGAACCCATCGCATCCGACGTACATATATCCTTCCATGAAGAAGCTTTTCCATGAAGCTGTGATTGTATGCAAATCTTCATAATTGTGATATCATCCATAATTAATACATAATTATGCATGTGACCATACCCAGACTATAGGAATGATATAATTGATAGTTAGCATTTATTGACAGGAGGGAGAAACGCGACCAATTTTTTTCTTAGTTTTATCAAATAGATAGAAAACTGTTTAGTAATAATGTCTCAAATGGTACAGTTGCATGTCGTAGCATTTGTACTATTCCCATTTTTCCTGAAAATCTGCTCGGCAAGGTACTACTTGGTTCCTGATGACGGTACCCTTTCTATCAGGGAATTGGATAAACCTACTGCTGCTGCAAGTGGTAGACCTGTAGCTGAGGGGTGGAGCAAACAATTTCGGGATGACGACGACGAGGATGACGGTTTTGCAGAGAGGTTCAATTTATGTGCTATTGATAACGTTTGCTACTTGGCTTTTAGAAGAAACAACTGCAGCCCCCAAACTGGGTACTCAGTTGACTGGTCTTGTCAAGACTATATTTGGAGCCACGCGGCCTACGACGGCTGAGCCGTATAATAAAGTTATCTTGATTAAAGAGACACTTATTTACACTAATTTTCAACAGGGGCGGAGAACAAGAGGGTCCTCCTCCACGCCGTCGTCCTCCACCCATACTTGGACCCCCTGGCCCTGCACTTCCACCACCTCCTCCAGGAAGAAGACCCCCTGACAGTTCAGAACCTTTACTTCCGTATCCTGTCAATGTCCCAAATTGGGAGGACACTTCTAATCCACACCGATACCCCACTCCTTCGTCGCAAGTGTTCCTTTTGCCTTACATACCACCCCATGCCAATCAAGGACTGGAGTAAAAATTAGGGAAAGTAAGTACACAAGTTCGCGTTAGGATAAGGATAAAATGAATGAAAGCAGTGGAAACGTAATGTGCTTCAAGAGCATTATATTCTTTTCTTAGCTTAGGAAATGCCTATAAATTAATTTGAATCAGCTATTCTTCATGGTCTTTAAGAATAAGCTCTGCGGCCCTTTCTGCCACAGTGAATGTAGGAACTTGCATATTTCCATTGGTGATGATGGGGACGACACTACCGTCAACCACCCTGAGGGAGCCCACCTTCCTTACTCTATGGGACATCAACATACACAATACATTTTTTGTATATTTGTTCGTAAATGTCTTACCTTAATTCTTCATCAACCACTGCCATAGGGTCGGAACTGTTGCCCATTTTGGCAGTGCCAGAATAATGCCACGTTGTTCCTACCAACGTCCAGGTTAACTAGGTCATATGGTAACTAAAAACAGACTTGAATTACCTGTTAAATGCCGTGCAAAGCATTCTAAATATTGCTTTGACTTCAACACCGTTGTTTCACACCCTGGCAAGTGGCGAGGGATCAAGTGCGCCTCATACTTTTGCCAGGTTTGACTTTTCTCAAAGTACTTTACTACGAACTCAAGTCCTTCCGTGGCGTCACGAATATCAGTACCACCCTCGTCCGTGTAGTATCCCATGTCAATAAGGGGAGGGTCCTGAGGGCGTTTACTGGCAATTCTCACCATGCCCCTGCTCTCAGGTCTGCCTACATTCATGAGCACCGACACCCCGTCCCTTCCTTCGTAATTTTTCACGTAGTCTTTCAAAAGTTTGAGATCAAAGCCTCCAAGAGCAGATACGTCCTCTGCCCAATTCCCATGGATCCCAAGGGGGGAAAAGAAGAGACAAATGTTGGGCCAGTCGCGCGGTGCTCGGCTGGTGTTGAAGAATGCCATTCCAGAAATTACATTCCAAGAAAATGCTCCTAAAATGACATCTTTAATTTGTGTTTCTGATACTCAGGTTGCATACCATCTCCCTCGTTAGCATATCTCAATGCGTCATTCGGATTAAAGTCTCTGTCAAGTATGACAGACACAGAGCTGTTCAAAATAAAGGGACCAAAGTAGGTGAGCACATGGTCCTGCAAGTTTTGCCCTACTCCAGGTAAATTTGCCACTACTGGAATCTGCAAATTGATACCCAAATTACTAAAGGAATGGATATTCTGCTGACATCATCAATTATACAGCATGCTTTCGGAGCAGATCTTCCGGTCCAATGCCGGATCTTTGCAGCACACGTGGCGTGCCGAGGGCACCTGCGGATACAATCACTTCCCTCAGAGCCTTTGTAGTTAGCTTCCTTCCCTGTAGGGAGTATGTCACTCCGACGGCTTTTGAACCTGCAAAATTTACCTATATTCTATATACCGTGCAGTCGGACAAAATCCAGCAGCATATGCGTGCACCTTACTTTGTCCACCAAGGCATTCCTCAGAATCAGGAGGTTTCTTCGGTTCATAGCTGGCTTCAAGAAGGCATGGTAGGCGTTGAACCTTCTCCCATCTTTCATTGTTAAGTCAGTGGGGAAAAATGCTATGGGGGAAATAAAACTTTAGAAAAGGTAATTGAGAATAGAGAAATGAAGAAATTAACTTGATGTCTGTCGTTTATTGGGGTCCGTGCTCCCTATTCCAAACTCCTCCGCTGCTGTGACCCATTCCCGAATCAATGGCTCGAATTTATGTTTGCTAATTTCCAGGTTGCCTCCAATCCCATGGTACGCTATAGTTCAGTATGTAAAATTAAAGAAGGCTGAGGTGGTACAATGCAATGCAACACACATGAGGGAAAATTTCCATGATAGTTCTCAGTTTTCTTGAAGTAAGGAAGAAGGTTGTCATAGGTCCATCTAGAGTCGTTGAGTAAGACGCTCCATTGATCATAGTCGCGAGGATTCCCTATGGAAAATACGTTTCGAATCTTTATTGAGCCAAACTTGGATTGAACAGCCTCACTCCACCTCGCATGTAAACCATCCAGTTTAAGTTTGTAGAACCTCCCAAGGACTTTCCTGTAGCAAGGCGAACCATCTTTAAGGTTTCAAAGTTATTTTAACACCTTAAAGAATCAAGGTCTGCATGCGTGTGGTAAGTACCCGATTTGGCGAATTCAATGCAGCATTTGCCTGAGGTGTGGAATTATACATCCAGTCTGTGGATGGATGGTTCGTGTTGTGTGCAGCTAACAGAGGAATTTCATTTAGAAGGAGTGGGTCTGTTCCAGCCTCCAGAAGTAGTACTATCAATATGTCACAGCACTTGAGTGTTTAATCTTGTTGGTGTATTATTAATTACCAGAGTGACGCCCTCCTTCACTCAACCGATTTGCCAGGAGGGACCCAGCCGCCCCTGCTCCGACTTCAAGAGAAAAATAGATTACTTGAAGCGTCCTTTGGTAGAATTTTAGTTGTGGAAACCTGCCTATAATGAAGTCGTAGGCTGGCAAAATCTCATCCTCTCTCAGTGAGTCAGTGATGGCTGATTCCTTGGCCAGGAGCACAGTTGCGACGGCAACAAAGGCCCCTAATGAACTTGCGGTTATGGGGCCAAGGGGATATTGAAGCAAGGAAAATAAGTGCTGCGTGAGCAAAACTGATGGTGGGATTGTCGGAAGCGCCATATTATTCTCTCTGCCTTTAACTGCTTAACAAATTCTTTTGAATGTCTGGAATTACTGACAATCTAAAACAATGCAACATAAACAGTCATTTAGTGACACTGAAAGTGAGCATTAGTATTAATTTATTAACAATACGATGGAGCGAAAATATGGCAATGTATCATCTTGCCCCTCTCAATGTCGCACACAAGGGAAGCTGTGCCTTGTGCTTTGTGAAGACTTTCCTTGTAGAAACTTTATTGGTCACCCTGCGACACTGATTACTTTTCCTTATCCAGACTAAATTGCGTCTAAATAAAATGGCTAGGTAGAAATAAAATTTAAAAGCAATGCAAGGAATTGCTCGAAACCGATTGTGATGATTCCATTACGATCAGCATCCAACATGCGGAAGGCATCCGTAAAAGCCTAAAATAAAAATTCATATCAAAATAAATTGATGCATACAATGTTTGGCATGGGAACGAACGTACATTGAGAACTATGCAACATTGAATAAAGTCATCGAAAGCTAGTAAATTGTTCTTGTGCCTGTCAAACTTGATGATGAGGAGGTCAATCACTTGCGGAGAAAGTCTAAAGCCAAACGTTTGGAAAGCTTGGGTGAGTTCTCCAGCATCAATGAAACCAGAATTATCACGGTCAAATGAGCGAAAGCATTGCTGCCAATCCGTCACGTATTTCCACAAAAGGGAAAACTCGTTCCTCCCAATCGTCCCGGAGCGACGAGCACTAAACATGTCTACACCAAAGAAAGTTAAATGATTTATGACACATTGTAAAGATCAAGTTACATACTTATCATAATTTGAACGGTGGAAGGGTTAAAAGGGACCCACGTGCCGTTGGATAACGCATTTTGTAACTCTGAGGCGTTAATTTCGCCATCCCCATTCTTATCGACGCTACGATAAGTACAAGTCATGTCACAATACTTCAGTTTCGAGCTTCTAATTAAATTACTATACCTTCGGAAAATTGAATCCAGAAGTTCTTGTTGTCTTTCGTCACCACCACCAGCGTCCATGTTTAAGCAACTATTGACTATGTCCGATCGATGGATGCTTGCTTAGGACACTTTGCAATAATCTACGCCGAAAGACAAAATTCTGAGAAATGATAACATGTTTATTTCACACAATCCGAGAAATCTTGAGCTTTTTTAGCCTATAACAGTAATAACATTCGGAAAAGTTAAAAGGAACATTTCCCCGACTGGGAATAAAGTCAGTTCACATCATCAAGTACAAAACTATAAATAAACATATAACTAAAAGACTATTGTACTTTTACTTTATCACAGTCATCGCCCGGTTTAAAAACTTGTTTACATCTACGTTACGTTCTTGAACTTGGGTAAGCCAAGTTACGATAATTTGATATTTATATAAGGAACAAGAACAAGCAATCGTCAAACTTCCTGAACAAATTTTTTATGTTTGGAATCAGAATGTGCTAATAATCGTAGTCTCAAAGTCTGCAGCCATTTCGTAATGGAAAAGTCAGGATGATTTTTGGAAAACAGGTTAAGATAGATACTCCCCACCACTAAAGCACCAGCGTAAACGTATTGGAAACTAAATGGTTTCCGGAAGACTAAAAAGGAGATGATGATGGTTAGGGCCTTTCTGCAAGTCGTCACTGTTACAGCCGCTAGGGCTCCACCTAATAAGAGAAATCTTTTGTAAATATATGCATTAGATAGATAGCAATTGGGATACTCACCAGTTCTTACTAATTGAAGAACTATTTGCACTCCAATGTAGCCTGTTAAAGAAAAAATAAAGCCGTACCCGTATGTCTCCATCTTGTGCTACAATCAAAGAAGCCATATGTAACATCTACATAGTAATGGCCATAATTCGAACCTTCAAACAAACATTGAAAGCCGGTACAAAGTCTCCAGATGCCAAAAGGTAAACCAGGATGTAGAAGATTCCAATAGCATAAGAGTACAAAACGATTTCGGCGTTCGATGCATGATGCGTCTTCATCGCCTTTTCTTGTACGTTCCCGATGACAGCGTCACAAAATAGTGCACAACTAATCATTATCAACCCTGCAATAAAGACAATGTTGTAACCAAATTCATCCATCAAGCATAACATAAGCTTTTACCGATGGCATCGAATGCAGGTGACAATTTTGAATCCACCAGCGTGAACCAGATAAGGCCCCCAGACATCATGACTGTGGCATAGTAGTCCAGAGGAGCATACCTCTTTCCCTGAATCAGAACTGAGCCGATGAGTACCGGAATTAGTTTGCAGCACTTAAAAATGACCTTGAATTGAACAATAAGGAAAATTAAATCGATTAAAATACACCTATAAAATGGGCATTTAAAATTGAATTAATCACTTGAGTTGGGTAATTTAAATGTCCCAATGATGCATTGGAGAACCCCATCGTCCCCACTGTGAGCAACGCAAGGAGCACATACGTGCTCAAGGGAATTCTTTAATGCAATAAGAATATGATTAGATTAAGTCTTTGACGAATGGTTTTGGTACTTTTACTTTCTGTGTCGATCTTGTCTCAAAGTGGTTTCCACCAGTCCAAAGATTGTGTAGAAGCAAAACTGAATGAAGGTCAGGTACCATCCGTAGGGTCTGAACTCTGTCAACGTGAAAATAAGTTCCTGTAATCAAACAAAGACAACGATCAATAAAAACACCCCTTCTTGACGATTGTTTGTTTGATTGATGACACCACACTGCCAACTCACCTGATAATATCCGTATGCTATGAAAAAAACAAAAACGCCAACGGAACAGACGATAAACTGCGTCGTGTTGCTCAAGTGTCCGATTGAGAAACAGAGGAATTTTGCGTCCGTCTTCGACACCGTCTTGCCATTGTTGTTATTATTGTTGCCATTGTTGGTTGACGTTGACCATTCAGTCAACTCGTCGTCGGACTTTTTCATCCTTCCTTCTTGCTTCCTTGGACAGTGCTTGCTTCAGGAAGAAGACAGTCGTCTACATCTTGATGACGATGACAAGGGTGTAGAAATTAAACAATTTAAAAAATTGATGATGTGGAAATGTGTTAATTTATGGAACTCACTTTTGAACCGGAATTTTTCTCATCCATCAGCTGACCGATTCGGGTTTTGTTTAGAAAGTGGCGAACATGAATGTCGCAAAGCGAATGGTCAAATGTATTTTGAAAGGGATGGCCCCTTCGTCATCCTTTTCGGCAATCGTCACAACCACCACGACCATCACTTCCTCCTCTGCTGCTCGCCTTACAAAGTGCACATTTCAAGTCAGGGACGTGTCGTCAGTGAGACATTCTTCCAGTTTTCGGGCCGCCGTTGTGAAAGAGTTTGGGAAGCCACTTATGATTGAGAGTCAGAAAAGACCGTCCCTTAAAAAGGACCAGGTTCGGATACGCGTCTACTCCTGTGGAATCAACTCGTATGACTGGCATAATATCGCAGGGGAAGTGGAGCCGAGGCCTGACCTACCTTTTATCCCAGGATTTGAGGTACTTTTTAGTGGTAACATGAAATGGAACTCTTAGGCATTGTGTTTAATATCTTTATAGGTTTGTGGAGAAATATTGGAAGCCAATGTGGAAAAACCAGAAGGACAAGATAAGCTGCTAAAACCTGGAGAACGTGCCATAGCTTTGCATAGCGAGTTTCGGGGTGGATTCTCAGAGGAGATTGTAGTCTCTAAAAAGGTATTTAGATAAAAGTTAAGAAGACTAGGTAATGACGTGGATCATTTTGTCAAATAGGACGTTTGGGTTGTGGACAATACAATGAGCTTTGAAACAGGGGCATCTCTTGTCAATTCCTACGCCACAGCCTTACTCGCCTTGACCAGAAGAGCGGAAGTTAAAGATCATGATGAAGTACTAATCAACGGAGCAGGGGGACGAGTTGGGTAAGTGCTGCAGTTATCATTCACTTGAAGTTTGGCTAATTTCCCTTAAATCCACAGGCTAGCAGCAGTGGATTTGGCAGCCAATGTGTACCGTTGTAAAGTCTTTGCTGTTTGTGCCACTGGTGAAAGAGCGTCTGTGGTTCGAGACAGGGGTGCGTTCGCCACGATTGTGGCCTCACAGCAAGATCTGGTTTCTGAAGTTAAGAAGCTAACAAACGGTAAAGGAGTCATGATCATTATTGACACCGTTGGTGGGGACATGTTCAAGGAAGTTGTAAAATGGTGAGTGAAAGTCGTAGTGTCAGTTGAAGAAATTGAAATATTGTAATTCTATAGTGCTGCTGATGAAGCTAAAATTGTGGTGGCTGGTTTTGCGTCAAAGAAAATTCCACAATTCACAGGAGACGAATTGGTAGAGAATTCCTTCAGCATCATTGGTGTCTCTTTAGACCAATATAGAAAACGGAAGTATGAAGTGTATAGAGCCGCTGTTTCGGACGTGTTGGAGATGGCGAAAGACAACTTGATAAGACCTCATAAGGCCCAACATTATACACTGGCGGATGTGAACACTGCCCTTGCAGCATTCAAGGACAATAGGGCTTCGGGGAAATATGTTTTAGACATGCCCTAGTTAGTTGACTCGAGTTTACCTTTACTTGACCTTTACCCTGCCTGACAAAAGTCATGATTTTGCTTTTGTATCTCATATCTCATCTTTTATAGTGACTAACAATATTTTGAGTTGTATTTATTACCTTATGCTCTTGTCCTGTCAGAATAAAGTAGAGTTATCTCCCAAGCCCTGTCGCATCTGAAGACATTTTTTAAAAAGTGGGTTTGAGTTTCCAATGGTGACCATTCTCATCGAACATCATTCATTCAGCAATCGCATCATTCAGTCAGAAAATTGTATTCAAACACACACACACCTCGCAGTCAATCCGGTCTCCTCTACCTACTTTTGAATCCAATCGGTGCATCCTCGCCAAGAAATGAACATTGACGAGAATGACGTTCTGGACAGTGCGGCTTTGGACGAGTTGTACCGCTGGATAGACTCCGCTGATGTGTCTCGCCCGAAGAAGAACATGGCCAGAGACTTTTCGGATGGAGGTCTGTTAGCTTTCCATTTCCGAGACCAAGTGAATGGGTTGGTGAGATTACTTTCTTGAATTACAGTCCCTGTGGCTGAAGTTATCAACTACTACTTACCCCGCACTGTGGACATGCACAACTACGTGGTGGCGAGTTCCTCTGCCCAGAAAAAGATCAACTGGACCACCCTGAATCGAAAGGTCTTTGTCCGCTTGAACATGAAACTCACTGAAGACCAAATCAATCAGGTCGTGGATGCTAAACCAGGAGCAATTGAACAGGTACCCTAAAATATGGAAATCGTATGGTCTCTTTACTTATCCTTCCGTTGTGTCCTCAGGTTTTGTGGAATCTCCGTCAAAAGATTGCTGACAATCCGTTGACTCCATCCTACACTCCGAGAAAGATTGTACCCTACAGTGCAGGCTGCACCAAAAGCGTGTCTTCTTCTGGATACGCAGTGAACACTTTGGCAGCCAAAAGCAACATTGGATTGAAGACCCCAGCGTCAACTTTGCAATTGGGCAGACGAGCCTCAAAAATGATGCGCCCTCCGACCCCAGGGACAGCCATGAAAATCAACTCCAAATCAAAAACTCGAATCGTCTCATCGAAAGCATCCAAGACTGAAGTGGTCGGAGCAACTCCAGCAGCAGCAGCAGCAGAAAATCATGAAGAAGATGCCCCCAAGCTCAACAATTCAGAGTCTGGTGGAAACTTGAAGGATGCTCCTTCCCAAATCGTGTTCCGTGGACACAAGATGGTTTCAGTGGAACTCCTTGAAGAAAAGGACAAAGAGATCAAGGAGTTGGAGATCACAAAGAGACAGCTCTCCACCAAGGTTTGTAATTGATCATAAACATGCGTTATGCTGACTGAAAAGCTTTCTATATTGGAATAGATTACTCGATTGGAACGAATGGTTCAACTGAAGGAAGAAAGGGTCACGGACCTGACCCACCAACTGACCAATTTGCGTACCATGTACGAAAGTGCCACAAAGGGCTACCAGTTCGCACTGGCTGAACAAGATGCCAAAAACAACAACTAACGTCTAAGCCTTCAGCTACAGAACGCTTCAAAACCTAAAATTTTTGTCATGTTTGTAAACGAGGGGTAAAAGAAAAAAATTAAAGTCGAGTCCATAAAAATGTTCCCAAGCGTCATGCATTCTTTCTTTCGGGGTCTAGTGAGACGGTGGCCTTGTATTTTTGTATGCAACATCTTTCACTCGACTCGACTCGAGTTTCGCTTCACACACGGCCTTCACGATATTAACGCAATGTGGAACAAGTTTAAGACATGTGATTTTATTTGATAGTTTTGCACAATTTTCGGCAGAATGGTTCCTGATGTAGGTTAACAGAATTGAGGGTGCTTCCAGGAAAAATCAGTACAAAACCAGACTTTAGGAGCGTGAGGTTATAATTAGGCTTTAGTTAAAATGGGCATGGACAGGATTTTGAAAGGGATTATGCAGTACAGAGCGTCTGTGAGGTCGGGCTTGGTTCAAGAATTTCAACGTGTCCGAGACCACCCAGAGGTAAGGTACTTTGGTTTGGTTCACCGATATTATCACATCTTAAATTCTATTTTGCAGCCGAAAGCAGTATTCTTCACATGCATGGACAGTCGAATGTTGCCCACAAGGTTCACACAAACGCACGTTGGAGACATGTTCATTGTGCGAAATGCTGGAAATCTTATCCCTCACTCCAAGTTCTTTGCGACTGAAAACACTTCCACGGAACCTGCAGCCTTGGAGTTGGGATGCATCATCAATGAAATCACACATGTCATCGTCTGTGGTCACTCTGACTGTAAAGTAGGTGGAACACTAAAGCCTTAAGTGTACCTGGCTAAATGTGAATTACTTTGTAGGCCATGAATCTCCTGTACGATCTAGGGACGGATAAGGAGATGTCCACTTTGGAGAATCAAATCAAGTCTCCCCTTCGAGGGTGGTTGTGTAATCATGGGAGTGACTCTTACGACAAATTCAAGCTTTTGGAGAAACGAGGCTTCGACATGCCCCTACTATTCACTGCGGAAACTCCCATGAAACAGTTTGCCGCTTACATTGACCCTGAAAGCAAGTTTAGTGTTCAAGACAAGCTAAGTCAGGTCAGTTTCACAGTTTCAGTTTAAGCCACAACAATAATTTGTAACTTGCAGGTGAACTGCCTTCAGCAACTTCAGAATATTGCCAGTTATGGTTTCCTAAAGGAGGGTTTGTCTTCTGGAAGGATATTCATCCATGCCCTTTGGTTTGACATCTACACAGGGGACGTTTACTACTTCAGCAGGAAGCACAAGCAATTTATTGATATTAACGAGTCCTCCTTTCCAAAGTTGATTGAGGAGGTTTCAGAATTTTACTACAGGGTACCCAATGCTAAAGCTATCTGACTACATTAAGACCGTTGTATGACATTCAATCATGACTTAATGTTATATAGTATTTAATTTTAATAGGAGCATTCCTGCTTTTAACATGAAATCATAAAATGTACTTAACATTATAGTGTAGGTCGACGTACGTCAAGTCAAAAACAAGTGATATAGATCTAATGCTTTTGCCAATAATCTTGCCAGTTTTATTTTTTGTTCAAGTATCGGAACTACACCAATATTTTGTGATAACAAATTCAAAAAATATACTTTTGTAAAAGTAGTAATTTCAATTTAATTTCACATTATTGTCTTTTCACCAACACGTAAAGCCACCATCAATAATCATGTCAAGTCCCGTGGTGTAACTCGCCAAAGGTGACGCCAGGTAAATGACAGCTCCTACAAATAACATACAGAGGTTACATTGGAAATCTTCATAAGCGGTTTTGACTTTGTATACCCGTCAAGTCCTCGACATTTGCCAATCGCTGCATAGGAGTGTCTCTAATCCACAACTTGCGCAGTGGGATGAATGCTTCCGTCTTCGTCAAGTCAGTGTCGACATAGCCCCTAAACATTAAAGTCATTTAATCCTAGTTATCCTAATCATTCTTGGGTCACTCACGGAGAAATGCAGTTCACAGTAATTCCTCGATCTGCCCATTCCGAACCTAAAAGTTGTAATGAAACTGTATCCCAGTATCACAATACCCCATTTGCAAATAATCTCCTCACCCAACGTCTTGGTCAAGTGCACAACTGCGGCTTTGGAAGCATTGTAGGCCACTTGCTTCTGTGGATGGTTGACAATGGATGCGGATATGGAGGCTGTATTGATGATCCTTCCATAACCTTTTTTCAGAAAGTGATTCGCCTCGGCTTGACAGCAGAAGAAGACTCCGTTCAGATTGACTCCCATCGTCTTGTGCCACTCCTCCTCACTCGTCTTCTCGGAATCGGAGAGGAAGACGACTCCAGCATTGTTGCATGCAATGTGCAAGTCCCCAAAGTGCGAGACGACTTTCTCCACCATCGCCTCAGCCTCCTTCTTTACGGACACGTCGACTTGAATCGCGATGCTCGGAATATCTTTATCTTTCAATTCCCTTGCCACGGTTTCGGCCCTCTCCAAAACCAAGTCTGCCACAGCCACCTTGCACCCAGCTTCTCCCAACGCGTGTGCAAATGCTCGACCGATTCCTACAAGCAGGAATCTTTAGAGTTTGGTCAATAACCATCTGAGCTTATAGTTTACCTTGTCCCCCTCCGGTGACCAGTGCTACCTGCCCATCCAGGCTAAACTTTGCCAATATTCCTTTACTTTTGGACTCCAAACTTTTAGCCAATTGCTGGGCTTTCTGGACATTGTCCCTAACTTTGGTATCACCAGAGGCAGTGAGAGACAATGTTTCGTCCAAAAGTTTTGAAAGTTTGTCCATCTTTTCCGTCTGTAAATCAATCAAAGTTTTGTTTTTAATTGAGCAGAATGGCGAAGTGGTCGGTAGAGTAAATCTGTGAGTTCCCCGTCAATTTACTTACTGTGAGATTAATTGAGAAATCCTATCTTGTCTTAATCATCAATCATTGCTTGTCTGCATATCAGCTTGCTTTTATGAAACTTTTCTAGGTGTGCATAATCAAAAAAAGTTACAAGGTTGGTACGATTTAGTTTGGTATGGAGGTCAAGGTCTCCTCAGAAGGGGTCAGTTGACCATCAATGAGCTATACATGCATTTTACTTGTTTATTGGTTTTTATGCATGAATTGCATGACGGCAGTGGTATGGGGTATTATGAGACTCTGAGTTTGGGTTACACCAGAAATTTGATTGATTGATTGATTGATGTAGGTATGAACATGACAGAAAGGAAGAACTGTGGATTCGGTTTGATCGGAATAGGCACAATTACCAGATTGAAATACTTTTATCCACCAAGCAGGGTCCACTGCATCCTATTATCGACATGGCAAACTGGAAAGTGTCGTCAAGAGATCTCAACCTGATGAACTCTTTTAGCATCCCAAAATAAAAATTCGGCGGTGGGACGGAGGGATGAATGGAATGATCCTGTCTGGAAAAGTAGAAGTCCGACATGATCAGAGGGATTCTGGCCCTCAAAGAAGAGCTGGATAAAATAAGAATGACTGACGCACCAGACTACCAGCGTTTAGACTTTTTCCAACACTTGCCACCCGAGTTGACCAAAACAGTGCTGACCTATCTGAGCGAAAAGGACTTATTTTCCTG
>JAQIWU010001125.1:0-18550 GCA_034696445.1 Isotomiella minor
TGTTCCTTCATGTCCACACACTGGATTAATTGCGTACCTGCGAAAATGTTCCTGTCGACTAATAAAATTTTATTGCGTTTACTTTATTTGAGAATGTAACAATGAACCTGATAGAATAGATATATACGTTATATATGTCCCCTCTTTTACTTTTGTTTGTGTTCAAGGGAATTGATTAAACTCAAGAGAACTTATACTTTCTAAACAAAACAGGTGCCCGGTCAACTTTACGGTCAACGAAAGCAATGGAAAGGAAACACAAAGTTTTATCCTATTACTATGACACACAGGCTTGTATGTAATAAAAATTTAAATTATGAATTGAAACTACACGGTGACAAATTGGGTACATTGCGTAAAGGCCTTGTGGTGGTCCATCCTTTATGCCAACGCAAACACAAGTGTCAATATTGACAGAGGAGTAGATATATCGCCAACACAATTACCCAAGGATAGCTCACCATTTATCGTCGTCCCAAACTTTCATCCATCTCGTATGTCTCTGGTGGTGGTGGTTCTCCGGTGTCAAGACATAATGGAGATAGCGGTTAAAGTGTGAATCAAGGGATTTTCCCTGACACAATGTTCGCTGAATAGAATGGACAGATCCATCCTTTCCTCCTTCCTGCGAACCTCTCTCACTCTTACTTTCACCCTCCCTCCGTCCGTGTTCACCTACCTAATATTGATGATATGATACTCATCCTCCTACTCTGACAATTGTGTGTGTGTGAGTAGGTATACAATCCATACGATCGGACGTTTGGATTGGACTTGGTGGACAGACGAGAGGAATAAAGGAAAGGTTATCCAAATATTTACTTTGGCTATGAACTGTTTTTACACTCCTTTACTTTTTGTCCGGGCCGTCGTCTTTTCTCTTCATACAACATATCGAAAAAACTATTTTCATGAAATGATGTATTGATTTCTGAACTTTCACTTTCACCGTTCAACAATACCCATGTACTCATTTGTTACTCCCATTCCCATCTGCTCCTACATGGGTAGAGGTAATGGGAATGTGGGGGTTGGAATAATAGTAATAAAAGCGAGTAAAATCTATTCTGTGTCGTGACCGTGACCGATTTCAACATTAAATTGAATTCGTCCGTCCGGGGACCAGAACAAATATGTATGTATGTATCTACCCTTTGACTGCTAATCAGGAACCACCACTTTGATTCCTTCCATACTTTTTTCTGAGGAGAGAAATGGTGCAAATGCCAGGTTTAAATTAATTCTAGGAAATGCTATTTAGATGTATTTGAAATGACTTAATTTCCTTAAGGGTAATGTTCAGCTTGTACGAGAAATTTTTGAATCCTCATGAAATGACGCAGTCATCTGGAAAACAAGGTCACTAACCGACCAAGCGATATGACAGGGTCCCATTTTACTGTCTTTTTGCTGCTGCACTGAGAACATCTCTCATAAAAGAAGGAAAAAGTTGTCCAATTATTTCATACCCGGAGGTACCAACACGGGTAACACGTTATGCCATAGAGATTCACAACTACCTACTTTGTCAGCACTTTTGCTCTCGTACGTGGACAACTGTACTTGACAAATATATTTAATTATTTTCCCATAAAGCCGGCTCTGTGTAACACCCATTATCGAGACGGTTGTCAGCCGTTGCAGGTTTACACGGAAGAAAGTAAAGTGAAAGTAGGTAGGTAGTAAACCCAGTAGGTAATAATAGTTGCATGTGTTTTGAGTCATAAAATGAATTTGATGGCAATAATAATGCAATGGAGAATTGTACCCATTATTTTATTTAAAGTGAAATTACAGCCAGTTACTGAAGTTTTAAGTGCTTTGAGGAAAGTACTCTGTTAAAGTTGATATGGAGTTTACTACTGCTACATGCTCCTCCAGTCAGTACATCATAACAAGGAGTTTACAAAGCAATGAAGTTAGTTACAACCGCATGATTTTATTCCTTCAAGCACACCATCCGGAAAATTTTATTTTCCTCCTAAAAAGAGAAAGCATGGAGGAAAGGAAAGAGGAAAGAAAGAAGTGGTGGGGTCTTTTTCTGTTCTGAAAGCAGTTCACAGTTCAACTCGATGATGTTATATAGAATTTAAAAGAACCACGTTATTATTACTATTATTACGATACGACGACCCTCCTCACTTTTACTTCACTTCGTCTCGCCATTACACAAAGACAAAGGAAGGGTAAGACAAGAGTGGTGGGTATACTGGAGAGTAAATGAATGGAAATGAAATGATGATAATGGAACTGAACTACGCACGTTACGTTCCAGATTCACAAAATAACATTATTTCCCACTGTATTTCACCTCATAATGCGTGCTTCTATTACTTATTATTACAATAGTAACTCTCTACCAGCCAGCGTCTGGTCTTTTAAGAATCAAAGTCATCATCGGCGGAAGAAGGGAAAGTATAGCAAAATTGGAGGAGGGAATGGTTGGGCCCACACCAAGTAAAGCACCCAACCAAGCCGTTTATTGAATCTAAGTAATGCGTAGTACGTTATGGTCTCATTTTGTTGCTTAAGGGAACTGGGGCTTGTCTTTAGTTTGTGACATTTTAGTGGAGGGAGAAGAAGGGAATTCTTTTTGGGAGTGCTTATATATGCTTTTAAGTTTTTCTTCCTTTTTACTTCATAAAATGATGTGATTGCTGAAACAGGCTATGTATCTATATAGCGTCTCCTTTCTCTTTATCTTTTGGTTGGTAATGTAATTACTATACTACCACCACACTTCAATTACTTCCGTATTCAATGTTCATCCACAGACCTGTCAACTGCTGCTGGAGAGAGGAGAGAGTCCCACTTTCCTCTTGCCGATACAGCACAGTGCTTTTACCCAGTCTGCTGTAGTGAGTGAAATGCTTGCTGCCTGTTGTAAGGACAAATTCATTTTTCTATTCATATGACAAAATGAAATGCCCTTATTTTGATTTCAATGCTGCTCTGGAAGAAGAGAGTGAGAGTGAGACCATTCACTTCCATCTCAGCTCCCTATGCCTGCCTGTCACCAAAATCAACGAAGGGAATGCTAATACGTGTCATGATGGCTGGCTGACACAAAATTATTCATATCGGTGCATTTCACCCCAAACGGCGTAGTGGATGGAAGTGGCCCTTTTCTCTGTGTTACGTAAGAATGAAGTAAAAATCTGAACCTGAATTGCACCATGGACGACATGTCCATGACAGTTGGTGACAGGACAATGGAAAAAGGGTACCTACACGTCGGCCTTATACTCTTCTCTCCTATGACCACACAATCCTTAAGTGGCGTGGCATGCAAAAGCATCAACAAGATGGTACACACACAATCTGGGCTCAATTCAACCAAGCGATAAATGCGCATTTCATTAAATCAAGTGGATTTTGACAATTTAAACCCGCACTACTATGCCACTTATGCAAATGTCTTATGTACGAGCTTCACTTATTTTAGCAACTTGCTGAGCTATAGTGTGGAATTACATTCCTTCCTGACATGTCACAGCATAATTTGTGCAGATTATTAATACAAATCTTTGTAAGATGATAAGATAAGTAGACAGTTGTTGTATGATTTCTTCCATTTTGATGGGTGCATATAAGTGAAGTCATCATCTTTAATAAGTTGGTATAGGTAATTTATTATTGTGTTGTCAGCAGATGTATGTTTTTACAATCAGAAGGGGTGATGTGAGATTTGGAGTTAGTGACAATAAAATTAAGTCCATAGCTTGATTATCTGTGTTAGGTGCGCGTTAATGACAATTTTACGTTGCTTGCTTGCTTAGTGAATGAAACTAAAAGATTTTTATGTTTGTATCACGATTTCCAGCAGCAGGATGCAACAAATTAAAGTAAATTAGGTGTCACCATCAGTAGACATGGACGGAGGAGTTTGCAAATACTAGACTCAATTTTTTTTTGCAGAATTCAGCCGACTTAAGCCGAGGAAGAAACTTTATTACCACCATGCTCCAGGGGTTTACTCCTGTTCGTCAAAGCCTCTCGGGATTTATTGGTGGAAGAGTCATTGGACGAGGATGACGAATGTTGCTGGGAGTACATCCTCTCCTCCGTTGTCTCTGTCCAATTTCCATTTTTGTCATATCCCTTCTCATGTTTCTTTTCATACTGTCGGTCTGCAGTTTTTGGAGGAATGTGCGTCGTCTCCCATTTCTTACCAAATAGTGGACTATTATCCCAACTCCTGATTGAGGAGTCAAACAACTCGTCATTGCTGGCATGATGACGGCGGAAAAGAGGACTTCGACTTCTGGTTTCTTGAAGGAATTTGTCAGAGTCCAATTTCATTCGATTCAAACTTTCTCGAGACAAGTGGCGATGTCGTTCAGCCACCTCTTTGTGCCACTTGTCAATCCCATCAAATGGATCGCCGGTATTATTTCTGAATAAATCCAACTCTCCAGTTCCTCGATCCAGAAGGCTGTTGTAGCGACGGGCGGTGGTGGATGGATGGTCATCAAGGTCAATATTGATTGTTTCAATGCGGTTACCTCCTACTTTCTTGAGGGGAGGATTGGGAGAAAGGGGGCTTTGGGACCTTTCAAACCGTTCCTCACTCATGCGACTGCTGCTTCGACTTCGGACCTCTGAGAAGGAGTCATCCGTAGACCGTTGATTTTGACGTGAAAATGGTGGCAAAGGGGACCTCCTTGATGTCGATGGTTCTGGGGTTGGAGCGTTGGAAGATACGGATGGAGGTTCTTCAATGATTGGAGAGTTGCTATGTGGATAGATTTATGTAATTTTAATCTCAGTCAAATTAATTTTAATTGCTTACCTTGCAATTGTGTCGTCATCATTAAATGACACAGTACGACTTCTACGTCCACTACTGTTTAGGCTGTCATCAAATGTAGCACGCTGTGGAGAGGGGGAGGGGGACATTGTTGAACGGTCCTTGTTTCTATTCCAAAAAGGCTTGTCTTCCGTTGCCCCATTCCCTGCAGTCGCACCATTGTTGCTTGTGGGAGGTTTGCCCACTCCATTGTCTTGGGCGATCGGAATCACCCTTTCCTTGTGATGCCCATTACTGCTAGCTCCATTACTCACACCATTGCCATTTGCAGTAGCAGTGCTAAACCCTTTGGTGAAAATGGGAATGGGATTCTCGTCACGGAAGTTAGAGATGGACTTTTGCGTCTCTGAAAATCGACCACTGGTGATTGAAGCCTTGGATTTGGGAGCTTGACCTCGAATGACAAGAACTCCATCTTTGGACAAGTGACATTCCACACTGGAGGGAAGGACACCCTCTGGAAGGGGGTATTTGCGAGTGAATTCTCTAGAGATGAATCCATTTGTATCCTTCCTTTCCCCATGCTTCCCTTCCACCACGACTGTTTTGTCATTCAACAGCCTCACGCTAAGTTCTGCAGGGGTGAAATTGCTAACCTCGAGCATGACCTAATGGCCGAGTACAGAGAGTCAGTGTTTAAGGAAGCATCACAAAATAGATAATCTCTATGTCAACAACAGTCGTTTACCTGGTAAATGTCGTCATCGCTCATCCGACTGAGATTAGTCTTCCTAAACCATGGCTTCACCCTTTCCTCTGCAACATCCGAAGCAATGTCCTCATGCACCAGACGCCTGTCCCTTCTCCCATCCATCACGTCCCAACAATCTGAAAAGAACGAGTCACCAAACAGACCCTTGTGTCCGGTATCTCCACCGCTACCCCACTTCACCGACGGCATTTTGTTGCAATTTTTTGTTATTAAATGAAAAAGCACCAAGCCAATAAAAGCTTGTTATTTTATAGCAACAACAATGATCGTTATTCGTACTCACGCGACGACGCTTCAAAAAGGACTAAGAGCCACGGTGAGTCGTTCTACCGTTTAGTTAGCATTTGATAATCTGCCAAGCATCACATCACACATCGCAAACACCTACGAGATTCGTCCATCTAAAACATCTTTGCAAGTACATAAAAATATGAGCTAATATTAACACCGATCCGTGTGAGTCATGCTTCTGTATTCTGTGTATTCTATTACAGAAATGCTACTCCTCCTTTCCTTTTCATACAGACAAGCGTGGAGTACTTTATTTGCGTGTACCACCCAGTTTTCGCTATGGGTTTTTTAGTTTTCCAACTACGTAGGTACTTAATAATACAACACTGTTCTGTTAATTGTTAATTATTGTCACTAATGAGAGTAAGCTGAATGCATAATGAGGCAATTTAATTCATCAAGCAAGACATTTAATTTAAATTACAATGGCCAATAAATGGCACTACTTTTAATTAAGCACTTGAAATTCGATGTGTAAAAAGTTCTGCACGACTTACGGAGAGGATAGATGTGTTCAATGTTTTGCACACATACATCCAACATCCGATCGTGGTTTAGGTTTCTAAATGTTTGTTTATTAGAATTTCAATATCAAGGTCACTCCGCTATTAGATACTCCTACGTTTTTCCATTCCATGCTCCCTCACTTCACTAGACATTTATCAGGATGAACTTGAGTTAACACTGATTAAAATGAGCTAAAATTCTGCGCATCACGTTGTAAACTCAATTATTAATTCTGCGTATTATCGATCAGCACGTGTAGCATCAGGAAATTAATTAAAGCAGTAAATTAATTATTGCTAGAATCCAAAATATTTTTCCAAAAGATGTAAAATTGATTTTCCCTGTAAATCTGAAAAAAAAACAAAAATGCATCATTCATGCCTTAGCATTGAAATAGAATAAATACATGACGCAAGTGACTGACTCCTTTGACTGACAGTTGAGATAGGGTAGGATTAATACAACACGCTTTGGAAGATGAGCAAAAAAAACAAAGCAATGCCTTTTAATCTGTACAAATAACTACGCAGAATGAGTACCTTGTTCTTGTTGCAACTTAATCAAAACAACGTTAGCACATCAGCAGAAAACATGTCCAAGAGGCACGTCACAACAATCAACAACCATTCTGAACTTTAAATGCAGCATTCAAAAAAGCACATCCTGTCCTCTGATTCAAAAGTGAAAAGGACGAGAGAAAAAAATATATAAAGCATAAGATTCATTCCCATTGAGTTTTATTTTAAGCTCGTTTATGAGATTCAAAAGTAGGAATGACGCCATCCACTCATCTATCCTCCTCCGATTTTTAAAAAGAGCTTCTCTCTTCTCGAACCAATTCCCTCTTGACTCTGGTTAAACAAAGCAGACTAAAAGTGAAGTACGGATTTAGAAATGACATAATTCTTCTCAACGAGATGAGATGATGTATGATGTATGGCTTCCTTCTCGTTCTCACACGTCCGTTGATGTGCATCGCACCATGAGAAATTAAACACGCTGGAATTGACTTTCCACATCAACATCCCATTAATCAAACTGAAAATCATCATTCAATTCAATTCAGGTGCAAATAAGCAAAGTGGCATTATAACAATGCTCCTGCAAGTGTTAAGTCGTGCTAAAACGCAGATTAAACATAAACATCTTAAAGTAGCCTGAGTCTCTTATTTTTCTACTGAAGTTAATTTCATTTCAAAGAACACAACATGAGTTTGAATTAATGAGCTTAAATGGAAAGCGTCATGGATACGGTTATGGTGGTGAAATGCTAATTGTAAATTGACCGTATAGCACCTGAATTTGCAAGAAACAATCATATCTTCTCCGAAGGGTTATAAAGTATTTCTATTATTGTGGTGTTGTAAAGTGGTTTGATTAATAAAGTGGCATGTTTTAGGTAGGTATATCATCACTTCATTCAATTCCCATTTTAGTGCTGAATAAATGTTTAAGTATAGCACTTTGGTTTTGGAAGTAGTACTTGGAACCACAATAAGATGCAATTATTTCAGCTTATAAAAAATTTGCAAAAGTGGCAGAGGGCATGACCATGTGCCCTCTGCATAGCAACAAAATAAAGGGAGGAGATATTAAAGGTGACAATGAACGATGCCAAATATTATTCTGTATCCAATGATGAAGCATGGATGCATCATTAATATTATTCACGGTTGGTTGAACGAGCACCCGAACTTTTTCACTTTCAATGCCAAATGCGAAATGTCAGTCAATGCCTTAGAAACCGAATAGGAATAATGATACCTGCAATTTACCCATGTAACGTGGAACGTTGATGACCAAAATTAGACAAAATGGAAAAGAATTGTTTGGAAACAATACTCCTAAAGCATGAAATATGATAACAATGTACATAGCACCATTAATCAATGTACACGCACAACTGTAATTCTTCCTTATTTGGAATGCATATTGAGATCCAAAACAAATTAAGTTTTCGACTTTTTAGCACACCTAACAACGTCAGAGAGGCGACTATGATTTATCTCTCTCAAGTGCTAAACAACAAATAACAATGGAAAGGTTGAAAATGAAAGTCTAAGAATGGTCCAAAAAATATAATGCTACACTTAACAAGTCAACTCTGTTTTTTTGTTAAAAGACCCATCATGCAAAAGACAAGGCCAAACTCTGGCTAATATTTTTATCATCCGTCCGACTCCCCCTCGTCCTTTTATATGTTATGTAATGTATGTAATAACTGATGCACTCAAATTTTAAGATGCGACGGACATTGTGTTATACGTAACGTACACATGACGGTATCAAGTCAAGCATGTTTAGTTTTTATCGGGTAAGTGAAGTTTCATGTAGTCTCCCGTAGCCCCACAATGTGATATGATAAGTGTGAGGGAGACCCCTCGTCATACGTAGCCCCTGATGCGTAAATGTCAGCATCATCACGGAATACGAAAAGGACTCACATGTCATCGAGATAAAAAAGAGGGAAAGGAGAGAGTCATCCACGTCCAATGGCCACACATTTAAAGGAAGATGTAATAGTTGAACACATAAAATAATCCCCAAATGCATGAGACTCTAAAAACGTGAAGAACTGAAGCGAAAGCGAACCGATGGGTGATATAGTTAAAGGAGGACGAGTTGACAACCTTCACTATTCCATACGCACATTCTCTCTCCCAAAGGATCGAGGGGCGCACTATTACTACTTCCGTATTATTATTGAAGAAGGAATAAAAAGCTAAAAGCCATTGTCACTGTCATTGTCATACATATTATTTGTGCCTTACACGTTATATTGTTCCTCTATAGAGATATCAGAAAAAGTCAAGTTTTATAGAATCGATTTGCTCAGGGAACCTGTCACTTATCCCATTTTTTTTATACTTTCACTTCTTCAAAATGATACAGTGCAACTTATTACATTAACCAAAAGCTCATCCTCCGATCTTCCCAAGACCATAAAGTTCACTATCTTTCAAAGCAGATGGAATTGCAGTGGAAATAAAAAATGAATAAGTCTTTCAAATTGTCCTAGGTCGTAATTGTCATGAGATTTAGGGTGACAAAGAAGAGTTATAAGAAAGCAAAAAAAATGTTAATATCCGCAAAGATTGTATGATCCATTTCGTGAAGCTATCATTGCTTTTTTGAGAAGGAATGATAAAAAGACTTTCCCTTTCTTTGAGAATTTAGAGGATGCGAACGGGGGGGGGAGTAGGAGTAAGCGTCTCCACTCCTCCGTAAAGTAATAGGCCACCAGGCAATCATAATATTTCAGCCGAATAAAAATTGACTTTTTATTCAAAGACTGCCATATATTATTATATGACCCAAAGACAGTTCTTCTGAGAAAGGGAAAAATTTTGCCCATAAGAGTGATACATTTTCGATCAGCAACACATAAATTCAAGGTTGAATACATTTTACACAAACAAATTGCCCTCCAGTTCGCATCAGTTGGGATTATCTACAACCCGGAAATCCATTTCACCCACAAAAATGGAGAGACCCCTTTTTTATACCTTGTTCTCGGAGGGTAGGTGGATGTGTGGAAGCGATAAAATATAATGGAGGGACGTATAGATAGATTGTGTTGAATCAGACCAAGAGAAAGTAGAAAGTATATCAGCATATTGATTTACTTTTATGGTTGTGGAGAAGAATTTCTGGTTGTACTACTTTGCATAGACGAGAAAGAGAAACTATGATTGAAGATGAATGGAAGGTAATGCGTATATACTTATGGGGGAGGTGGTATGGGATTGCACAGCATGGGAGCATGTCGATGTCATTTGAGATTGACCTCACCAAATTACTTTTGCACACACACATTCTGGGAGTTCTCTCTGAACTGAAACCCAAACCTTTCTTTTCCTTTTGCGGTTCTTCTTCTTCCAGAAACGTCTTAAGGGGCCTTCCGGAGAAAACGATTTTCTCAAATGGGTTTCCTTTCCTCGTCTGACATAGTGTCTCCATTCGATCCGCCTTTCTTTGCCCCCATGTGGATACCCTAAAATACTTTTAAATCACACTAGCTTTTAGGCATGAGGATTCAATCCAATGCAATGTGCATAAGGCTATATCATGACACTTTCGAGCTATGTTTGTTATTGTGGTGTAGCTTGTGACAAGTGAGGGGAATTTAACGCTTTGGAATTTTGAAGTCGTTACCACAAATATTGAACTATTTGTTCCTTCGTTTTATGGCTTCCTTACCACCTATAACCCACCTAAAGGTGGACCTACTTCCTTCTCAATCCATAAATCACCATCCATCTCTGTGGTTTATGCACTTCCTACGACAACGACCTATTTATTTATGCCACTGTCAACCGGAAATTTAGACCACAACTACGTTAAACAAAATTTTAATTACTTTTTTGTCGGATGAGGACAGATAGTCTGAGCTTAAAAGGAGAAATGTCTAACCTCAGTCAAACTCAGTCAAGGTGTTACGCTCTCCGTTTTGAAAACTTTACCAACGCAAAGTTAGATACTTGTGAAGAACCTCACTTTTTATCCACTCAACATCTCTTCCAACTAAATACTTTGAATTGATTTATTGCTTCTTTATTCTGATTTAGTGGGTAAAACCGAACGTCAAGTTACAGTTTTGTGTGAAAGTGAAACTTTACTTTCTTCCTTCCCCTTCTGTCTTCAAATGATTAAAACTCACTTTCCCACTTTCTTTCTTTCTCAGCCTCATCATCATCCTTCCTTCCTTCTTCCATCCCTCACAGCCACAACCAATAAATAAGGGAAGGGAGTGAATTGTCTGTAACCACTTCACTGTTTTATTCTGTCAAAAAGTGTCACTTTTAATTTCTTCCTGAATTTCGGGGTGACGAAAAGTAGGCACGACGACGTTCAAGAAGTGAGGGTGTATATAGAGAAAATTTCTCAAATTATTCAAAGTAGAAGGAAAAGTTTAAATCAAACTCAGACTCTGGAATTATTTTTTTCCTCTCTCAAAGTTTTCCTCCCAACTTTTATCCAAAAGTATTGAAATTGATTTGATTTGAATGCTGAATGACTAATTTGAAACCCTAAAAAGAAGAGAAGGGGACGAAATTATTGACATTTTTTGAGCGAGAATTTTATAAAAACGAGGCGATTTGAGAAGGAGAGAAATGGCGGGTGTTTACCGGGATTACCTCAACACCCTCGTCGGAAGACTTAGGAATACTTATCTTGAGAGACGCCGAGAGGAGAGGGAGAAAGAGAGGAGGATCCTGTCAGGTAATTTTTCATGAGGAAGTAAAAGGCTTTCAATTTCTCACCAAATTATAGAAACCAAAATAACATGAATTCCAAAAACGTAGACACTCATAGCTGTGTGTGAAGCTCATTAATTGCCTCTCATGCAAAAACAATCGCGCAGAAAAGTTGCAAAATGCTTCTTATATAAACATGAAAGACGTCCTTGTCATCCCTTCCCACACCACAAAAACGGAACCTGCAAAGCAAAGCCACAAATTTTATCGAGTGTCAAAAAACTTGAGTAAACTTTTAAACCATGATTGATGAAAATTCTGAAACCGATATTGGACACATGTCAGGGTGAAAGTGAATGAAGGTGGGAGACTCTCTCTCCTTCCTTTCTCCTGCTGTTCCAGTTTGGGACTTTCTTCTCCTTCTTCTCCCTCCTTCCCACTTACAAAAAGTTTGAATCAAATTGAAAACTTCTTTTCATGTCAATCTCTGCTCATTCAAGCAATTCATTTCAATGTCAGGCCAACTCAACTGAACCAAGTGTTTGGTATAGGAAAAAGAAAGTGCATGCAATTAGGTACGTCCGCATCCATTGACACCATACAAGGTTCCCACATGTCTTGAGCATCCATACGCCAGACTGTGAATTATTAAAAAGAGATTTGACATACCGTCAAACTCAGAAAGGGTGTGTGTGAACACATTAATTACAAACTTTAATGGAATTAAGGTCTGAAATTGATACTGTTTGGGAAGTGAAGTTGAGGAATGCATGGAAGAAATAATGTATGGATTTTGAAGAAAGTTGACTGGCATACTGACTGGGGCAAAAAAGGAGAGCAGTTTGGAATAAATAGGATACATATTTTCCCTAAAGTGAAAGCATTTTCTAATCGAAACTTCAAAGAATAAGAAGAAAGGGTTCCTTGTGAGGGAAGAGGGACAAAATAAAATCCCTCCGTGCCATTCAAATACACAAAGTTAACTTCTTCTCTTATCTTCTATAGTTGTGTTGGAACATGTGGTGGGCTGCATAAGGAGAGAGATACTGATTTATTTTCTAAAAAGTTAAATTCAGTCAGAGAGGTGTGTGTGTGTAGGTTTGGTGGTATATGAGGGTTGTTGGAAAAGGGAGGTAGAGAAAGCGACCGCAAAAAAGCAGTAAAAGTTGGGAGAAAACTGTCAAACTCTGATTAAATTTGTTGCTCCACATCACCTCTCTCATACAGCAGGAGGAGATGGGGACAATTCCAGCCTAGACTCTACCCCACCAACTTGGCCAACAAAAGTCGCACTCAAAGTCTCTGCAGTAACTTTTTACCCTGAGGGGAATGGAAAACATCATCGCACCTCCAGATTTCAGTTGGTTGAACGTGGAACTCCAATTCTCCGACGAGGTCAGACATTCTTTGTGGCTGTGGCATTTGGGCATGATCAAAATAAGCGACAATATGATCCAAATTTGGACGAGATTGTGTTCCACTTTACCTTTGGGCCTAAACCCTCGCCCACAAATGGAACAGAACAGATTATTAAGGTTGACAAATTACTACATGCGGATGAGAATAGGTGGGCCGCACGAATAAAAGGATACGATAAGAATGCTCTGACCATAGAGGTAAGGATATGATGGTGGTGTGTATAAACCCTGCAAAATGACACCTTTTTGTCATCATTACCTTCCTCAATTGCCTTCTTCTTCTCTCGTCTCAACTTTTCTTCCAGACCCTCGAATAGTATCTTTGAAACTGAGCCCTTTTGTTTTTATGATATCACCTTTTTTCTTGTCTCTCACACTCAATACCGTCCCTTTCAGTAAAAAACAAACTGGTCTGATTTCCCTCATTCGTTGCTTAATTATTATTTAGGTGAGGACAAGCCCTGACACTTGCGTT
Organism: Isotomiella minor; assembly: GCA_034696445.1. NCBI lineage: Eukaryota > Metazoa > Arthropoda > Collembola > Entomobryomorpha > Isotomidae > Isotomiella > Isotomiella minor. The sequence goes on from JAQIWU010001125.1 coordinate 13,412, forward strand.
GGGATTTGGAAATGTAAAATTGAGTCAAAGGCTACTACGCCTGGTGAAAGCAGGAAGACAGAGACTGAATTATTTGAGGTCCCGGATGACATATACATTCTTTTCAATCCGTGGAATTCACGTAAGTTCGTTCTTTCTGTCTTTCTTGATTGAATTTATCTCGCACGTGATCTACTTTACATCATCACATCGTTTTCGTGAAGAAGTCTTTAGCAAATTATGGAGAGGATTAAGTGTCTTAAGACGAGTTATCTCTGCCTCCGTCTTGTCCTTCTAGAGTCCTGTGTAGTTACTTTCTAATGATGTTTACCCTTCCTTTCCTCTCTCGTTTGAACAGACGATGTGACGTACATGAGAGAGAAGGAACTCCTCAACGAGTACGTGTTGGAAGAGATGGGGAAAATTTGGGTGGGCCCTCACACTTCGACGAGAGGGAGACATTGGATTTTTGGCCAGTTCGACGACTCCGTTCTACCCCTAACGATGATTGTTTTAGAACGGTCAGGTTTGTCATTTCAACAAAGAGGGAATCCCATCCTTGTTTCAAGGGCTTTGTCTAAAATGGTATAGCACGCATGAAAGTCTACACACGTGTCACTGATTGAGAAATGCCTTCTTCCTTAGGTAAATTCAAATGATGACAATGGCATCCTGGTTGGCCGTTGGGATGGGAAATATATGGATGGAACCCCTCCTTCCGGGTGGACAGGGTCTGTTCCCATCATTGAACAATACTTCCAGACCCTGCAGCCGGTGAAGTATGGGCAGTGTTGGGTGTTCTCGGGAGTCTTATGCACAAGTAAGTTTAAGTGCTTACCTTATAATTCAGTCATCAAAGACCTTTCACTTTCACTCTGTGAGAAAGTCAGCATTACATCACAAGAAAAAAGGGACACTCTCACCTCTTTTTGAACAGTTGCTTATTTCCTCCTGATCTAAAAAAAACTCATTTTATGTGTGGGTGAAATAATCCTACGGCTAAAAAGGAAAAACATTTCTCCGAACACAATAGCCTTAAGAAAGAGAGAGCGACTAGAGTTACAACATGGGAAAATAATAGAAAGGATGAGAAGATGAGAAAATTGAACTCCCATGTGCATCTTTTCTTTGACTCGAGTGCCATTGGTAGAATCATCAAGATCATTATCTGGTCCCATCAAGATCTCGTACGCATCCATTTTGTTCTACAGTCTCAAGTCTCAATACTTTTCTCTCCACTTTCTTTCTTTCTTTCTTTTTCTGTGGGAATCAAAGTCAAGAGAGAAAAACTTAGTCCTCCAGTCTGATTTCTCAGATCAGTCCCACACACCAAACCAAAAACCCAGAGGCTTTCCTTCTTCCTTCACTCTTTCTCTCTTCTCTCTTCTCGAGTTAAGTTGGTGAAAGTAGGAAGGATCGTAGGAACCCAAACTTACCTCTCTCCTCTTTCTCTCTCATACGATTGGAATAAAGAGGTTGTTGCGAGATGGAAAAAAGAATCTTTTTCACATAAGTTCAAATTGAATCGATTTCTCTGTCATTTATGCAGTGGGAAAGAAAGAGGAGAAAGTATTGCAAAGTAGAGAGACGTACCTACATACAGACACATCCACACACGTGCCTTTTACAAAGCAACGTCAATAGGTACCTAGGTATCTATCTAAGAGCCAAACGTTTATCATAGCATCATCTTTTACTTTTTTTCTTTTGTCTGTCTTATTTGCCCCTGCCTTGTTCACCCCTCCTTTGTCTGTGATGATGATCTGACACGTTTATTCTATCCGCTTGAAGGAAAAAAGGAAATATCATACTTCTTTATTTATTGTATTAAAATGCAGCAACTATGGACTGAAAAACCACAATGGTTACATAGTTTAAACTTTTAAGCCGGGGTCTTTAAGAAAGTTTTTGGTTTTTTGATTTATTAGACAAACTTTCCCTCATGACTTTTGTGCAGGTGACAAAAATTAATTCTCATTTACACTTTCTTCTGCAAAGCAAAATAATGATTATGAAATTACACCACCTTTCTTAACATGGTATTGGTGGATTAATTATGGGCTGATTGTAATACAGTCTTTGGTACGGAATGGTCACAAATTTCATTAATTTATTTCTTGGTCGTGGAAAGTTGGGTGGTTCCCCTGCTGTGTGTTAGAATGATTTATGTGTTGTTGGCGAGAATCATATACCTGGTTCTTATATAAGACTATCTAAAGATACTTGAACTTTCTCTTCCCAGTTTGCAGGGCACTTGGCATCCCATGCAGAGTCGTCTCAAATTTAGTATCTGCTCATGATGCGAATGGAACCCTGACCATTGACAAATATTTTGACGACAATAATGAAGAGTTTGAGCATGACCCCAACAACCCACACGGAGAGAAGGACTCCATTTGGAACTACCACGTTTGGAATGACGTTTGGTTTGCACGACCTGACCTTCCAAAAGGTTATGGAGGATGGCAGACAATTGACTCCACGCCTCAGGAACAGTCCGATGGTAAATCAAGCAGTTTCAATCACATATTATCTAAGTCATGGCAACGAAACAAATGCGCTTACCTTATTTGAAAAACAAAAAATGTATGATACGTTATAAGCAATAGGGACTCAATAAGTAGGTACACTATTTTTTATCGGTGATTGTATGGAGGTTATCATCCTTCATCCTTCCCTACGGCATTGGTAAACATGAAGTTATTTTGATTCCTGGGCACATAACTGCATGATGATTTCAGGATTTCGCTCTGACTCCAAAGCAAAGGAGTATTTTGTACGTTTGTTTGTTCTTTTCATTTCCCGTGTCCCTTCTCTTATCCCCTGCCGATACACATTCTTCCCACGTACAAAACTAGAGCACAAATACAGTATTTGTAAATGAAGAAAGTACGGGTGCAAAATATTGAACATGAAATTTGTTATGACGTGGGCTTATAGCTTACATGCTCAACACAAAGTTGCACTTAAAGCTGAATATAGATAGAGATATGGATTACTTAGGTAGAATAGCAGTTGCAATTTTTCCGGAAGTACAGAGGATTTGTCCTCCTTTGCAAACAACAGAGTCACACTTTCTCCAGAAAAAAATCCAGAGCCTTTAGAGCTACTCTGTAGTATTCGAGGCTTTCAAGAGTTCAATGTTTTTAGTAGTGTCACGTGGCCTATGTGTGCGACAGACAGGCTAATTTAGTTCTCATCCCCCTGACAGGTGATGAAAGGAGGGATGGAAGGGGTAATTAGCTAAGCTGAGCTTAATGGTGAGTGATGATTGCAGGGGTTTACCAATGCGGACCAGCGTCCTTGGAAGCAGTTAGAAAAGGAAATGTTGGTTTTGCCTACGACGTGCCGTTCGTGCTGGCTGAAGTGAATGCAGACTTGGTTCGATGGAGACAAGATAAATCCTCTGATTTTGGTTTCATTCGTATGGAGGCTAACAAATATCAGTAAAAATTTCTCCTCTTTTCCTTGGCGTCTTCTTGCTGCTTTGTAATCCTGCACTTTTTGCTAATGTCTCCGACTATACTTTCTCTTCTTCACCTATGCTTTTCTTCCACTTCAATCTTAATCTAAAATCGCCAGTCTGTGGTATGTCTCTCCATTAGAGAGAGGTGGAGAAAGGAGAAACTTCCCCAAGCTGTGTGTATTCGCTAAAAATATCTATGTGGTGGTAGGTAGTGGGGCATGGCGAGGGGAATTGTCCTCCTATTTTCTGCATAACAGCCTGTGAATAGGGACCTTTCACTTCTATCACTTTCCACTCCTTTGTTACTCGCTTTCACTCTGTCCGTCTACCAACAACACTGCCTACTTACCCGCTCTTGACGTATTGAAAGGGGCTTATCTTATGCGTTTTTACTGTTCGTTCAAGAATTCGGGTCAGTGGAAGACGACGAAGGAACATTTCACCACGATTTCCTTCCATCAGCGTACCCCAAGTCCAGTTCAGCTTAGTTTAAGCTTAAGTATAATGCAGTCTGAATCCTCTTTAAATCCTTATGTGGGTCTCATAATAGAGGTCTCAGGTCCTTCTTTCTTTTTTCAAGCTCTTTCTCTCTTTCTTCACTTCTTTAGAACGGAAAACTGCATCATAGGCTCAGGCCCTTCTTGCTCTTTTCCATGTCTACTAGTGACTACTTTCTTTCTTCTTCTTCTTCTCCTTCACTATTGATTATCCATTTGTCATTTAATGCATCAATTTCCATTAATGCTCAGCGTCCTGAAATAAAGCAAGACAAATCAGTCGCACTTTCTTTCTTTTTTGCAGTGTGGGACGGAAAGTTTTAACCAAGAAACCAAATTCCTTTGACCCCGACGGTGACTCTGATCGACTGGAAATCACAGAAGAGTATAAACCTAAAGAAGGTAAGCAAAGTAGTTATCACCACATTACGATAGTCAGCAGGACCCTTTAAACCCTATCCCTCTTCAACTTATATCAGTATGCATTCACCCTCACGTACAACTGGGATCTGGTTGCTCTAATTATGTCAGATTTAATTTAAAGGAAGTCACGCCAAAGCTCTTGGAAATGTAGATCTCATTAGAGAGAGGGAGAAAGTATCTAATTCTCGAATCCAAACTTCAGTCAGTCAGTCACTCCACCGACGTATGATCAATTAGATAAGGAGAGGGTGAAACCTTATCTCTCCTCTCGTCTCCAATCTAACAATTAGATAGTCGTTGGGCCTATGGGAGAGAGAGAAGCGAAGTGCTACTTTCTCTTCAATGCTACGTAACCATTGAAAAGGGGCTTATTTGTTCTGCCACATTGAGTGAAAGCAACCTAAAATAGACAGCAGCGAGGTTACCTAAATCCGCACACTTTCTCTTTGTGAAAGAGAATGTGGATTTGATTCTGCACTTGCAAATTACAGGAAAGAGGGAAAGCTTTCCAAACAGCAATCAGGATCACCCATTTATACTATCCCTTTCCGTCTCACTAACTTACTCTACTTTCTCCCTTTCTTTCTTTCATTCACTCTTCCTTACATTTCCTTCTGTAAGTGGAGGTTAATCTGTCGTAAAGTGTACTGAAAGAGAGAAAGTCTATTAGTTTAATTAACCTGCAAAGATATTGAGGAAGAAAGAGAATTAGGTCAAATCACATAAGTAGTCCAGGAGGAGTAGTATCTAGAAAGCATGTAGTGAAGTCACTTT
>JAQIWU010001126.1:0-18535 GCA_034696445.1 Isotomiella minor
CTGTTTGTATTCATACTTAGTTGGTAATAACAACTTGTCATTGCACAAATAATTATACAGCTATAAAAACGTATTTATAGGCTTTGAGCAAATGCCTTTTACAAACTCATATATGTTATGTGCCATAGAGTAAAGTAATCCATCATGATGAGGGGTTAAATCCAAGCTACTACTCCGCCTTCACCCTGACTTCCGTCGGCACTCAGCTTTCTTTTTGACTGCTCGTTATAACTATTTTCTACCTGTGCTGTGCTGCCCTGGAAAATGTAATCCCTATCATTTACCCTTATACTTAGACAGACTAATAGATTTCCTACACACATTCGAGAGTCACAGACTATGGGTGGTTCGTACTCAGGCATATGGCTTGGCGTATTGTTGCAAAGTAGTTAAGTGGAAACAGTGCTCAATTAAGCTAACTTTTTTTGTCCCAAAAAAAAGAAAGCATAACTTTATTCAGAGAAAGACAAGCCATAAAGTTGTTATTCGTGAAAAAAATATGATGCTCGTCATCATCATCGACCAACTGAGAGACAGATAGACAACCATCTCTCAGAACAACTTAACTTTTTCACCGGAAAGAGTTCAACAACTAACAGCAACATTCTTCTTCTTCTTTAATAAGAATGAACGAGAACCACAGTATGTTGGTTCATTTATGGATGAGGCCATGAAAATGTTCTCATCTTTCCACAAAGAACTCGATATCCGTGTTGAAGGTGGAGTGATAAAGCATTTCAAGACCAATATTTTTGAGAACCTTTTCAATGTTCCCATCCATCCAATCCCTCTTGATTTCATTTCTTCAAGCCCCATGTCAAGGGAACTGAAGGTCATCCCTTACTTTGTACCTTATGCCTTACACCAACAACACACATTAGTTTCCCTCCCGTTCCTTCTTCATCAAAAAGTTTAGGACTTAAAGTTTTCTCATAAATTCGTCAACAAAACCTAATCCTAATTACGCAAAGACTAAAGTGCATCTTACAAGTATTTATGTCCTAAAACTAAACACATTAAATTGTCAGTGAGGTTGGTTTAGTGGAATCTGTCTTTCATCCCACCAAAAGGGTTTGTTAAGGAGACCATGGCTTGGAAATTCTCCAAGAAGGGCATGGAAGGACAAAAGTAGTGGGAAGGTGCATTGGGTGTAAAAAACCTGCATTTTTCTACAACTTTTCTTGGAAGCTGGATTGGAGAAAGGGCGAGAGGAGGCAGTTTCCCAATCTTTCATTCACACTCTCCATCACCAGGGTGGAAGTGAAAGCTTCCCCCACTGTCGATAGGGAAAGTTGCAGAGGAAGGCATATTTTTGGGACTATTTATTTTGCAATGATTGGCAGAATAACGCTAGAAACAGAAACTGAAGCTGACATAATATCAGTTGTTTGGTTAGACCAATCATTCCGGTATCACTGAGTCGGAAGAGAAAGTCATCAAACCCTTTTACCCGATGCCCGACTCTTTGAATCCCACTCACTCCTGACTTACTTACTTCCTTTCAGATATGGATTTCAATACGTCCCTGGTTCGGCCCACACCACTTACCCCCACCACCACACCACCACCACCACCACATGACCACACACACATATACACAAAATCAACGAGGAGCCATTAAACTGTCCACCATTAATCCCTACCAAATTGATATGACTTTGATGTCAGACCCTAGCTATAGCCTCCGATTGTAATAAGTAACCATTCACTTTTATTCCAAGCCATAGCTTGTAGCCATTGGAGGACTTTTCCAATGGACTTGGGCATCGACGAAATGGACAACATGTGGAACTGGTTGCCCGAATGATGGTGACCGACCTGTTCACAATGGGCAGTAATTTTATCCCCACTATTTCACTTCACATAACAACATAGCAGGGCTTCAGTCCTTTTTTCTTGACGTGCTTATATTTGTGTGTGTAGTGCAGTTTTCAGAACAAAAGACCTTTCCGCTTTCTTTGTCCCACCCATGAACACAAAGGGACAAACGTCACAAGGCTTTTGTTGTTACATTTACTATGAGATGATGTTAGACAGAGGCTTTTTATTGGTATTATCCTCACAAAAAACTCTAAAAGTCCTCAAATTGAAGCAAATGATGATGCAATTTACTCTCATTTTCTTACCATTTTAGACGAAAAATAGCTTGATTTCAACAAACATTTCATAATACCCCAAAACCATGGGTTATCTTTAACTGAATTGAAAGTAATTTACGACTTGTGGGATTTGGCATATGTTTGGAGTGATCAGTCATTGTCTGGGGATGGACGGATCGCGTCAGTTGAAGAAGATAAAGCAAGCATTCATGGAAATTCTTCACAAAGAGAAAATACTTGTAATTCGATGAATCTACTAATAATTTTGTTCACGTTGGTGAATCAATCTTGCGTAGATTGATTTTTTTCCCAGCAAAAAATGATGATTGGATTCATTCGTTTGACAGAACACAAAAACAACTTAACATTGTCATCATCTTCTTAATTATCATCCATTCGCTTGCCTCCTACGCCACTTCTGACTTGTGAAAAATGAGGGATGGGAATATGACGGAAGAATGGATGACTGGTTGTTGAAAATGACAGATGAAAGGTTGTGTACTAATACTAAGTACCTGACTCTCAGTAATTGCTTATGACGGCAGAAAACGTAGCATTCATTCGTTTTTATCATTCCATCCTAAAGATTGGAGAGAGGAGAGGTCGCAGAGGAATATAAGAAGAAGAAGGTATAGAGGAAGTAGAAAACAGAAAATCAAGGACCAACTAATAACAAAAAAAACAGGCGCATTATACTTTCCCCTAACTCATTTAATCCAGATGAGCGAGTGGGTGAGGCCAAGAAGAAAAGGAAGGTAGCTAAGCGAAGATAGTTACAAGGTGAAAGCATAGGAGTTACTACTAGTTTTAGTTGGAAGGGAGGTAGACGAGAATTCAATTAAACTCATCATCACCACCACTGCATGGTTGTTACTTCAACTTCACAACATTTTCTTTTTCCTTCAGCCCAATTTCACTATTATCATCATCATCACTCCCTCCAGTCGTACTGCATGCATCCCATCAGTCGACAGAGAGGAAGGAATAAACGGAAATGCTGGATTAGCGTTAGGTTATTTCCACGTCCATCCAAAAAAAAGAAAAAAAGGATGGTTGAAAGGAAGCATTTTGAAGTAGAAGAAGCATTCAGCATTTTTCTTTTTCCCGTGTCATGATGATTACTTTCTCTTCTTCCTCCTTTTTATTCTCGCCTTTTCCACCCCGATATTATCTCACCTTTTCTCTGAAGTGCAACACGGTGTGGTGGTGAAGGTAGGTAAAGCAAATTACGCAAAAAGCAAAGCATCCATCGAATAAAATTCATTTGATTCCGTGTGTACGAATGGTTTTTCGTGCAGTTTGCATGATTACTTTTTTCTTCTTCTTTGAGACGTGCTGTGTGACATGTGTAGAGACTACTGTAGTGCTGTGATGGCAATACTGTTGTTATTATTTATTTGCTCACCCTGAGAGAGAGTGGAAGAAAGGAGTGAGAGAGAGTAAATTGATAAAGCTGTAATAATAATCTAAAAGATGTTATTACTACACATTATTCACCCTTTTCCATGCACTCACCCTGATTGTCCTCATCAATCTATCCAAGTATTAAGAATGCCATTAACGCCTAATGCACCGGGGACAGCGGCACCTTATTTTTCAAAGAAAAATGGAAGTGTACACATTAGCCTTGGTTCAGCCAACTAATCAACCATCAAGCTTTCATTCCCCCCTCTTTCACTCAGGACGCAGGATATTGCTTCAGCTATATGGCTGAGCTTTCTCCACGACGTGACAAGTATGGGCTTACTTATGCGTATAGTTTAATAACTATTGAATTGCATGGTAGAAGAGAAAAATCATTACAAATAAAGACTAACCTGTTTTTATCTTTGATTAAATGCGAAAATAAAGTATTGCAGAAAGAAGGGCATACAAAACTTGTTAAGACTTTACAGCCTCACATAGGCGGAAGGCGTACACAGTATCTCTCTGGCAATCCTCCACAAGGGTTAGTCCAGACTAATTGCAAGCTTACTATACTTTGAAACTTTTATACAACTCTCCGCTCTACCCTTTAATTTAAGACGGGTTTACGCAATTCCTAAAGAACAAATATTGGTTTGATTTATGTATCTCACGGACAAAGTTGGAATAGAAAAAGCCAGAGAAGAAGCCTTGTGGGCCTATTTTATCCTTCGTTTTCCCGGAACCCATAGCTTTTCTGTTTGGTTGATGAAAGAGAACAAGTGTGGAAAAGCAGGAGGCCTCCTTTTATGTTTTATATTTAAAATTGCCAAACATGACAACAGTACAGTTCCAGGAGCCACCTTGCTAAAAGTTATATGTGGCCTGTGATAATGGGAAGTCGTTAACAAACAGAGTCAATTCCCAGTCAAAAATAGGACGAAGGATGAGGGGATAGGAATAATGACGAAGGAGAAGAAGTACAATGAAACACCCATGAGCGGTTTTGTTCTCAAGGGTAATCATGATGCTGGTACGTAAGTACTTACATGAAAGAAGGAAAATGAACAGGAAGGAAAGATGAAGGTTTCACCACATCAAGTCTTCAAGTAGGAGACAACGTTTGGTTGTTTCCATGCATTGGGGACTGCGTCTTCTTTTCACAATGTTTGACTTCAGGTTTTTTAAGACCCAAATCAAATCAAACAAAGCAACTCGTTTGGTTAGGTCTCTTCAATGAAACTGTAACCGAGAACATCTCTCAAACTTTTTAGCAGAAGGTAAAGACTTTTTTGCTTCATTAAAAACTGAAAAGTAGGGCTGGATGGGGTGCAGCGTAGGGAATAGAAGCAAATCAAATCAATCATAGTGAAACTGTCCAAGTATCTTGCTATGAATCAAAGTCAATGACTCAAATCCACATGTAAAATGTGCATACATGCCTCGATAAAGTATTGATACATATTTGGCACTAATTCGATCTCAGAGACAGGAAATATTATTCCATGAAACATTACTTCAGTGTTCAGACTTCGAAACTTTTAATGGCCTTGTTATAAAAGTGGAGGAGGGTTAACCCTCTTTCAAATGGAATTTGTTTTCTATGCAATGTTCGTTGAGACTTGTATCCTTAAAAAGACTCTTTTTTCCATTCGGTTTTACATTCCCTCTTTCGCATGTGACATTCGCATGGATCAGATCCAACTTTCAAGTTTATTTTATTTCAACGATCACCTCAACTCTCAAAAGTAGGGAGGCTGATGGGTAACCAAATTCTATTTCCTTGCTGTAGTGAAAGTAGTTGACTACTTTCACATTTAGCCTCTTCCTCCTGTCAGTGGCAATTGGTTCATAAAATTTATATCCCTAAGAATGTTTTTGACTTCAGCTGCATAAAACCAGCCAAATTTCCTCAATTAAATCCAAGGATTGCAGTCAACAAATTTGAACTCTTGGACTGGATCCCAAACTGCCTCTCATTCAACAACTGCTTTCTTTACAGTGGTTGAGGAAAAGAAGAAACGGGTCAAGGTAAGACAGGGATATAATGTTGGATTTGGATCGCAGATTTATTTGTCATCGACTGCTCATAAATTCACACCTTCGAAGTCACCCTAGGCTTCAAATCTCTCTCGGCTTTCACCACAGACTTTTACCCACCAGACCACTCAAACTTTTGGTGATTTGCTGCTAATTATAGCTTTATATGCCAATACTGCCGATTACATCCAGGATCGCCCACCCAAAAAATGATTTATGGCTGCAAGATTTATAGAAGCCAGCCTCAACAGTGTCCCTCTTCACTAATTCAGTGAAAAAATTAACACGATTACACATATTACTTAACTCTTATTTAACAACCTTTGCTTACCAAATCGTTCACATTGTACAAAAATAAAACCCTAAAAATCTAAACCCCTCAACATTTTGGTGTTTACTCCATAGATTATGTATTTTCCAGAGACTTAATTCCCTAAACCCTCGAATCTTGAGAGGTCCTATTATTCCCCACTGAGGTCTATTACAGGCCTTTCTTGGTTTGGACACGAAAAACGGCGGTAAAGCAGCTTATCAGCAATAAGATAAAGAGACATGTTAAAAGTTTCAATAGCAAAAGGGACGCTTGGGAGTGTTGGTTTTGACATAAAAATCACTTTTTTTTAGATTTCTGCTGGTTGAAGTTCAGGAAGAAAAAATGTCGTTAGAAGAGCAGACCGTGTGACGAACGAAGGGAAAGTAGGTTCTGTTACATCTCGAACTAAGTTGGATTTTGCGAAGCTATGGCTTACCGTCTCTGTGGACGGTAAGAATCAGAGAAATCTCATACAAACCGCAAGTCAGACAAGTAAATCAAATTTTGTGTAGGCTTAAAAGCATCCATTGTGTTGTTAATAAGGCTTCTTGGTTTACCAAATCCATACGTTCACAACCCACACACACCGAAAACACAAATCTCGAAAAGTTTAGGAAAAGAAGACTTACTAAAGTGAAAGCGATTCGACAAAACTTGCCACAAAGAAAAACCTAAATAGTAGAAAATTCCATTCATTGAATCTCTTTTCACTTTTCCCTCGGTTGCTGTTATGTTATTGTGCTGCAAAAGTGACACATGACAATATATTTATATAGGACTGTGGCTATCGTTTCTTCAAGTAATATTGGTTCGAGATTTGCTTCTGCTACCTACCTATCAGTAATTCAAAATTTTCTATATCCAATGGCTCAGCCATGGGCAGAGCAAGGAAGTTTATTTCTCTGGCCTCCATCTTGTATCCCCATTTACATTATCAAAAAAACAAACACTTATAGGCACAAAACTGTTATAAGTAATCGGCACAAGTAAAATGAAAGTTTTAGGCAAAGAAATTTTGAGGAGTGAATCGGTTTTGTTTACTCAAGATTGGAAATGGCTACGCATAATCTCTCCTTTAAAAAGGGCCTGGGTTTGGATATCAAATGAATTAGACTATATTTTTCAATGGAAAACAAGGAAATACAATCAACAATTGACATTTTATGCTTTATCCATTTCCATTTTACAGGATTTTCACATTTGAAGTTAATGTTGAATGAAGAGAATGTCTTTGGTGAAATTACAACTTACTCAACACCTTAAGAAAGATGATCCTTCTTACTTTCTTCCTTGCTCACATTCTCTTTGGTTGTTTATGCTTGCACAAGGAGACAAGGAAATGTGTGAGAGGATATGGAAATATTCATCTTCATTTATTTGATTGAACAGACAAAATGAGTGAGGCAGGGGAGTAAATGAACAGACATGTTGAACAAATATCTCGAGGTGGTGAGATTGCCTTTGCTTGACGAACTCTTGTAGGTCTTCCTCACATCTTCTCATTCTTGATTCCGTTGATATCCTTTTTCACAGAGGATCACTTTCTCCATGCATCCTTGTTGTTTATCCATTTACCCACATTTGCTCCTTCCTATCCTATGCCTTCCTTATAATATGCCCATGATGGATGTGTAGTACTGCTTCCTCAGAGCAGGAGCCTAAGGGGTGTAGTAGAAGAGCACAGGAGAATGTAATATGTAACAATCATGGCAACAACGACAAGGAATGCAGGCATTTGTAGATTCACATCAATCATCGTCTGCTTTGCTCCAAATTTTGTCTGTCTCAGAGTCCCTCTCTGTCATACAACAATGCCAGTTACAACATTAAGTGCTTTCACCTGGGACTCTTTCACCGCTAGATAGAATGGATGTGATTTTCTTCTCAGATTTGCAGATACGATATTATGCATTGATGGCTGTGCTGTACCACGTTGTTCTTCGTGGGAGGATAATGATTTGAATGAATGAGTGGAATAAGGATGGATGACTGACTGAAAGCAGGAACAAGACTTTCTTTTCTGGTTCCTTCAGCACCCGCCATTTTGCACTGACTTCCCTTCAGTCATTCATTCATTCATTAATTCAACCCGTCAGCATTCTAATTCAAGACAACTACTCATGAACAAACAACTCCTTCAGACAATAATAAGATACATCTTCAGCAACTTATGTAGAATCCGTATGCAAATAATTGTTGTTTCATAAGACTCACGTACGTTACGCTAGAGGATTTGTCTTAGTAGCAGATGTGACAGATGTGAAGTCACTCAGTCGTTCTGCAATTTTGTAGCCATCAAATGGACGCTACGTTGAATTATTTGTGCTCAGAATATTAAGTAAATATCTTCGGGCTTACTTTGTAGTTAGTCTCATTAATCGTGGAGAATGCACACAGAAATAGTGAAATTAACTACCTCTGCTGCTTTCACCGTCAATGTGAATTCAACAGACAAGGCCGTTGTGGCTATAGAATGTTTATTTAAGTACTTAATTCTATGGCTAGTTTTGGTATCATGTTAGCCTCAAATGATTCCAAGTGAATGGTTATGCCCAAAGAATTAATGTGAATTATATTGTGTACATTTATGCTTGAGCAATCTAATGATGACTTCTTTTACTTGTAAAGTTACCACGCTTTCACCAAACGCTTTTTATAGAATTTGGAGACATGCCATATTAGAAGCCAACAAAGGGACTGGGGATATTAAATATCAGGTAGGTGAAGACCACATCAAACAACTTTTGTCCATAAACGGACCATATAGAACAGAGCAGCAAAGCAGCAGGGCAGAACAAAAAGTTGTGATGGAATCTGCTTCACGATAAGGTTTTAAAGTACATGAAAGATTTTGTACCGTGACTTTTCTTTTTTGCCATTGCCACAGCGTTAGCGCAATCCAATTAATTCTCGCAAATGAAGTTCTTTTGTATCCATGCATTATGACATGGCTCAATTGGAGATTAGTGAGGGAAGGTGTCCTGCCCGTGTCAACCTGTTTAATTACTAAAATCCTTTTTAACCTTTTCATGGTACTTCGTTTCATTTCTTCATGCTACTCGTTTATCCACTTTCTCTTCATTGTCGCTAAAACGTGAAGCAGTAAATTGTAGCATTCAACAGTTTCTGATTGATTTAATTTCTCTCCCATTGGAAACAAAATATCCAACGTCAACGCCATCGTTTCTGCACCAGCGAATAAGTTGTAAAGTCAAAGTGGCTAACTGCAGGCGTGAAGAGTCCACCCATCTTCAATGATTTGTACAGCAACGAGGCAAAGAGAATGTTGAAAGGTCACATGGACTCGACCTGCACTCCACGATTGTATTTTATTCCACTCTCTGACTCCACTTGGTGGCATTAGGTCTGGATTTTGGTTCTGTATTTCCTCTGCGTCTTGGGGATTTTATTCTTATCTCAAGCAGACAATGCACTAGGTGAAGAGAAGAGGGTTGAACATGATGGATGATGCGTCGGGTATCTGGCGTAAAAAAGTGATCTTGTGTGCATAAATCCTTCCAATCTTATCCCAAATCTTCAATCTCCCCTTCTCTCAGGTAAAGGAAAGTCGCGTACATAGAAAAAGAGATAAAAGATAGAGAAAAGGACAATTGGAAAACAACAAACGCCAGCCACTCACTCTTTCTCCCTCCTCTCCACCTTTCCACTCTTTTTTGTACGGTTTGTTTTGGACATTTCGTTTAGGTGGTAGAAGGAAGATTTAGGATTGGTGAAAGCCAATATTGGCAGTGGTAATATGCCCTGGTGTCACCTTCATTTGCCTTCCGTCTTTCTCTTCTTTCCATTCTTCCGCAGTCAAACACTTTCAACAATTCCAGCAACAACTGGTTTCTAAGATTACTACAAAAGTATAGACCACCTTCAAATGATCTGTGTTCTACATATAAAAGCACCAACATTCCTGATCACATCCCCTTCAAACTTTGATGCCATCACTTCTAAATTTCTTCCAAAATCCAAACTTTGATTCCAGACTTTTCCTTTGCGAATACCGGGTAAAAATTGTGACCTTCGTTTAATTGGCATTAGATTTATCAAACTCAGTAGCTCTTGGACTTGGACCTTCCAACTTCAAAGCAATACGATGACCCTGGTTTTTTTCCCTTCCCAGAAACATTTTTACTTTAGGTCTGGTGTGCGTATTTTGTTTTGAAGAACAGAAATAAATGTCAAGCAGCATAAAATTTAATAGGACATGTTCATCCACCTTCCTCCATGTGTCATCTCATGTAGATACGCAATATGGCTGACTGACGACCAGAATGCTTGTTGGTTAAACCAGTCAGAGAGTCTTTCTTTATGCCAGATGTCATCCTACATCATTGTCTTTGCGTACTTCAGTCCCCTGTATTATATTTCACTCACTTGATAATATGATAAAGACGAACAAGTGAAATAAAGAGACAAGCTCAATCCGGCATTGCCATGGCAGGAATGTACAAAACTTCCAAATGGCAGTGGCATGATGTTTGGCCTGTTCCTACAATTCGTTTTACCTCATCTCATTCCATCTCTCTCTCGTGCTGAGAGCATCAAGTGTCTCCCTTTGCCTCTGTTTGCTCAGACCACTTTCTCCACTCTTTTGAAGCTGGCAAGGCATGCCAAACCAAGCCAAAATAGCCCAATTCCATAATACTCAAAAAAGGACCCAGCACTGGTCCGTTACACATCAAACGGTACCAAACTTTATATAAAAATCCATCTCCCATCTCATGCAGCCGTCTCGCAATGTCAAGACTGTCATCTTCTTCATGTCACACTCTTCATTCTGTTTTCTGTGGATCTGGCCAAGTATTTATTTTTCTTGGTTGAGTGCAGCTTGTCGAGAACTTTATTATTGTACATCGAACCCAATAATTTCCTCCGACACATCTGATGAAGTGGGAAAAGGTTGCAAGGTCCGGACCTGACACTCCTTACCTTCTGTCATACATGATGGCTTGTACATCCAAAGACAAATGCTCCACTCTGATGGCGTTTTAAACCTTAACAAAATGTATCCTCAATAACTTTGGTGGTCAACATTTTTTGACGCGATAAGATTCGTAACTGTGTTTAATTTGTTTTGTGGGAAACTTTGGATTTGGAAAGAAGGAAACGGGGGTTTCGCAATGAGATAAGAGTTTGCACTTAGACTTTTATTTGATACAAGTTTTTGACAAGGTCTAACTCCTAATCCTGCTTTGTCTCTGCTTTTTAACCTTACAACTTGACTCTCTGCACTTTCTCCATCATGTCCAAGCTTAGTAAAGAGTGGGAAGAAATGGATGTTCAATAGAGAGAAGTAGGGGAAGGAAGTCGCCCTCCATCTCACTACCACACCATCAAGAAAAGTTTAACTAGTTGGTCCCATGGAATTGACACAGATCACCTTTATCAGTTCAATTACTGGCTTTCTGTCCCATGAGCAAAGCCTCTTTGAGTTCGAAAAACTCAAGACAGTAAAGCCCATGTTCCCCGCATTCAACGACAAGGATGACATTGGTTTTCAAGTTAAACTTGGTTTAGAGTCAGAGAGTTTCTGCTGATTTTTCCACTTGGGTGATTGGTAAAGTTTAAATGGTCTTCTATCCTTGGAAAATCAAAATGGATTACACCTTCTCAATTCTTTTCCAGTAGAGGAAGGCACAAAATGGAGTATATGATTCCAATCTAAATTTCATTTGGCCAATTCCTCTACTCTTGCTCTCATGTATTTTACACAGGTGAGTTGTTCTGCAAAATGAAAAATCGTTGAGATCAAACGACGTTGTTATGAATTCATTTAATGCACACAAAGACTCTCGTACGTCTATCTAGATACCCCAACGATAGAAAATACCATGATGTCATGTAATCGAAAGCTGTGGATTTTCAGATGAAGAAGTGAAAGTTAGCATGAGCAGAAAACACATTCATCCTACCTATATACCACTGAGAACAAAATGCCAAGAAGCACCTACCTACAACCTACTTGTCTTCATTCACATCATAAATTACATCGTGTCGTACCATTTCATTTCACTACATTTGAGAAGGGAGAGTCCCAACTGATTTTACTGAGTTCTATTTGAGGTGATGGTGGACAAATGGATGGATGAAAAATGTTGAGACAGTGAAGTGAAAGTGGAGAAATCAGTAAAATGACGCACGGAAAAGTTTTACCATATGCATTGTACTAAACCTTACGAACAAGAAAATGCAGATGGTAATTTTACATACGACAGGCGCTCTTCCTTTATTAAAGTTAAATAGAATGACTGGAAGTTTTAGAAATTGTGGGCCATTTCATTCTCCAGGACTAAAGGTATGTTTTTTGAACGATGGGGCGGTGATCCACTTGACTTGAATTGTTATTTGCAAAAGGCAGTGAAAAGAAAGGAGTATAGCGCAAAAGACATGTTGCCTCGAGAATAGAAAGCCTTGCGTCTTTCTGTTTTGTAATTGTGCTCATCGTAATCGTCAAGACGAAGAAAGGAATAACGAAACCACGAAACCACAAAAGTTACAACTGAATAATAATAATGTTAAAACAAAAAAAGTTTCCGACACTCGAGTAAATTGTTCCTTTCTGTTGGTCTCATTATTATTGGAGAAGCACAAGCAGGAGCTGGAAGAAAGACGAGACCTTTTCGGTGATAGAATATTCATTATTTTTAAGGCATTGTATATTTATGTTCTGGGCACAATAACGTTGTAGAGATTTACACAAATGAATGAACTCTCTTCCATGTTTTGTGCACCGGATTAACTTTTTAGAACAAAAGACTAATTGAACCCGTTACGTTGTTTCATCATCCTCGGCTTTGTGCTACCTTCACTCTGCTTGGATTTTAGATTCATGAAGTTCAACTCGGGGCAAGTGACGTTTGGCAAATTATCTGCTTGGTTAACGCAGACAACCTTGGCGAAAGGAAGTAACCGAACACCAATTCCATTACTATAACAATAGAGAAGAGGGATGAAGGGAGGAATAATTTGTTCCTGGAAAGTTCAAAGAATCGCATAGTGACGATGATTCACACACAATATAATAAATGTGGAGTGGAATGACATGAATTTCTTTTCAGTTTGACTTCGTTAGAGCTCACATTCCAAAAAATTGTATCTTTTATCATTATTTTATTACATTCCGCTCGCTATTATTGCGCATTAATGCCTCACAGGCAGTCACTAATAATTCAAACGTGCATGCAATTAAGAGTCTAAAGTCTAAACAATATGAAGTCTAGCCTTTCCCCATCATGAATATGGAGCCATGAGAGCACATATTATTATTCAAGAAACACAGGGAAAGGACAGGGGCATCAAGGATAGGAATGGAAGGGGGACGAATGGTGAAAAGATCACTTTCTTTTATGCAATGCCATCAATTTGAACAAGGCGTGTAGAGGCGATGGCGATGATGATGATGATAATTCAGCAGATGGTGGAAGAGTGGAAGGATCGAATGGAGAGAGGGTGGTCATTTATTCCGATACTTTGCAGCATTACTACATAAAATGCAACAAAGGAAAGTAGATAAATGAAAGTTTTCACTTCACGGCTTCACTTTGCTCAATATTCAGTGTTGGCCATCCATCCATCCATCCAACAACGCTTAAATCCGGGAGTTTTTGGGAAGTGAGTAAGTAAATCTCGACTCCTTTCTCTCCCTCCCTGACACGGACTGGGAAAAGTTGGCACTGCCTCCCTCAAACGTATTTCAGGTGCAGTTACATTTTGTAGACCCGAGTAAAAAGGGAGGCACACGGGTCTTCTGAACACGGATCGATAAAAACGAACCGACTATCTGTCCCATGCATGTACATGTAGAGCACTGATGCTTACTACTAAATTCGGATGCCATCGCCTTTCTCCTTATACTTTCTACGGTAAACAGTGAGGAGGGAGAAAGCGCCGACTTTTCACCCTCAAAACCTAATTCTTTCAGCTATCACTCTCATTCCTTACTATTTTAAATATTTTAAATAAAAATTTAAACAAATTTTAGCTACTCACACCCTTACTTTGTACCCTCTGCCCCAAGCTGCCCCCAAGTAAAGCAAGGAAGTGAGAGGAGTGACAGGTTAAAGTGGGCTTCCTTTGCAATTGACCGTAGGATGGTAATTATGGTGGTTAAATGTCCTCAATCAAGCCAAGAAGAATGAGCGTCAGGATGAGCGAACATGAAGTAGACGAAGTTGCTTTTCTGACCGGTAACCAAGTCCCCCTACTTTCTCCAGTTTTTTGTCTTTTTATAACAAGGCTTAATAATTACAAACTTTCCAGGGGAGTCAACGAATGCAAACAAACGAGTTCTTTATGAACAAGAGAGAATTGCAGTATGTTCACAGAAACGAGCTGTTGGAGTGGCTTTGCTCGTCTTTCTTGCCCTCTTCTTTGTAGCTGTCATCATTGCCTTTGCGACCCCTCTTAGTGGTAATTATTAATGTACTATAATTAATAATCAATCACGTTCTCCATGTTGTCCTGTAGGGTGTTCCTTTCTCAATGGACCCGCCGATGGAGGTGAAGGGACCGATGAAGACTCGGAAGAACATGACTTCATCTCAGAGAGTGGAGAAATATTCCCATGGACTAAACCCCGGTTGCCTACTTCCATTAAGCCTACGCACTACACAATTTCAATCCACCCCAACCTGACAACGTTAGACGTCACGGGTAAGTCTTAAACTTATAGTTGGAATGATTGCAGGATATAAAAACCATGGTGGGATGAATTTCAGGGTGGGTTGTGATACGATTTGAAGTGATGGAGGAGACAAGAACCATAATCCTTCATAGCAGAAATATATCAATAATTGACAAGTGGGTGAAAGAGGAGGTGGAAGATGGTCATCGGGTAGAGCCTCTCAACATTTCACAACTTTTGGAATATCGTCCATTTCAAATGGTAAGTAGATACTGTCATGTTGAGTTGTCTTTCACTTT
This sequence comes from Isotomiella minor, assembly GCA_034696445.1. Classification (NCBI taxonomy): domain Eukaryota; kingdom Metazoa; phylum Arthropoda; class Collembola; order Entomobryomorpha; family Isotomidae; genus Isotomiella; species Isotomiella minor. Next base: position 14,791 of record JAQIWU010001126.1, read on the forward strand.
CTCCCCTCACCCATTCTCAGATCTCCCTTCAACTGTCCTCGGACGAAAGTGTTTTGTACCCAGGGAAGAATTACTCTTTAGGAATTCGCTTTCACACTAACATAAGCACGGAACTAGAGGGCTTTTATCTCAGCAGCTATCTTAATGCACAAGGTGAAAGGAGGTATTTGGCCACCACTCATTTTGAACCCACCTACGCCAGATCTGCCTTCCCATGTTTTGATGAACCACAATTTGTAAGTCAAGGAGAGAAAGCATCTCCTGTTTGCATATCATGACACCACGTTGTTTCTTGCAGAAAGCCGCATTTAAGATGATTATTATAAGGAACCAATTCCACAAATCGTTGTTCAACATGCCTATCAAGAAAATAGAGACCGTTTACTACGGATACAATATGGAACTGTGGCGAGATGAATTTGAAGAGTCCGTTGAGATGAGCACTTATCTCGTTGCCTTTGTCATATGCGACTATGAGCATATCACTAACAAGACGAGTAAAAACGTGGAGGTGGGCATTCACACGCCACACGGTTTACTAAGTCAGGCTCAATTCGCTCTACAAACAGCCGTCCAACTTATGGATTACTATGATGAATTCTTCAGTGTTCCTTACCCACTGCCTAAACAGGGTACCACATAACAATCTCATTTGTAGGCTACCCCTGGAGAAGAGTATCAAGTAATATTTTCGATAGATTTAATAGCAATCCCAGACTTTGGAGCCGGAGCCATGGAGAACTGGGGACTCATTACGTACCGAGAAACCTCAATTTTGTATGACAAAAATGAAAGCAGCTCTGCAGCTCACCAGTGGGTTGCAGTCGTGATAGCCCATGAATTAGCACACCAGGTGAAAGCCCTCACTTCTCTCTTCTATTTTTATAATTTTTGTCTTGATCACGCAGTGGTTTGGGAACCTTGTCACAATGAAATGGTACGTCGCACTCTATCCAATCCAGCCCTCCCCATTTTGTTCATTTCATAACGTTGTTTCGTAGGTGGAACGATCTCTGGTTAAACGAAGGCTTTGCGAGCTTTGTGGAGTATGTGGGAGTGGACTACATTCAACCAGACTGGAAGATGATGGAGCAGTTCGTTTTGGAAAAGACACAACCCGCACTGGCCCTTGATGCACTTGCAAGTAGTCACCCGATTTCTGTAGATGTTCGAGACCCACGGGAAATTGAAGCTATATTCGACACAATCTCATACAGCAAAGTTAGTTTCCGACCAAACACATCTTGTTTGTAGTCCACTTAGATACTACAACTTTAAACTTTGTTTCCCCAGGGAGCAGCAATTCTGTACATGTTGGAGTCAGTCTTAGGGCAACACGCCTTGCGCCAAGGGCTAATGGAATATTTAAACGAACACAAGTTTGGTAACGCTGACACTGACGATCTGTGGGCTGCTCTCAGCTCAAGCACCAACGATACAATGAAAGTAAAGGTAAAAAGCAGGCGAACATACGATTGTCTCACATGACCCCGGGGAACCCAATATCTAAACCCAAGCTACTTTTAATTGTCTCTCATAGACGGTCATGGACACGTGGACACTGCAAATGGGCTATCCCTTGATTCGAGTTAAGCTTGAAAACAACACTATTCGTGCATCACAAAATCGGTTCCTTCTAAACTCCTATGACAACGACACCGAAGTGGTGCACGCTGAGAATCAATTTGGGTACAAGTGGTACGTCCCCCTCACTTACGTCACTGACTTGAAGCCAAAAAGTATGCAGCTTGTTTGGATGAATAGAACAGACTGTAAGTTCGGAAGCCTGTCTAAAGAAGTTTCTTGAATAATCTTGAAACGTTTTTAGATGAATTCCACATGCCATTCCGTGCCGAGTGGGTAAAATTCAATGTAAACCAGACAGGATTTTATCGCGTTCAATACGAAGGAAAGTTGTGGGAGTCCTTGATTAAAGTCATGCAGAATAATCCATTTATCCTAAGTCCCACGGACAGAGCTAGCCTGATAGATGATGCCTTCACCCTTTGCAAGTATGAGGCCACCTAGGCTACTCTAATTCACGTACAATTAATAACACATATTTTCATAAATCGTTACAGGGCAGGACTGGTAGAGCCCAGCGTACCACTCGAGCTGTCTCAATACTTGCCCCAAGAAACCGAGTACGTTCCGTGGATCACAGCATTGGAGCACTTTCGATCTTGGAGTAAAGTCCTATTTGAAAGGAAAGCACACAGGCCTTTGATGCAGTATTTGCAGAAGCTGGTTGAACCTATTTACAAAAAGGTGGGATGGTCAGATTCCGGACCACATCTTTTTAAGTACGTCCTCAATTCCAGACAATCACTACATGTCATGGCAGTCAAATCAAGCCTAATACATACGTTTCATTCATTCCAGGCTTCTACGAGGGGAAGTTTTGTCGAACGCAATTTATTGCGAGAACAGAGACGCAGGGAAAGAAGCAGTGTCTAGGTTTGACAATTGGATGAAGAAAGGGGTTCGCGTGCCTCCAAACCTTCGAGAAGTCGTTTATTCTGCAGGTATGGCATATTATACACGATGGCACAAGACGTAAGATGATTGAGGTATATGGTTGCACAGGGGTCAAATACGGAGGGGTGGCAGGTTGGGACTTCTGTTGGTCTAAATACAATAACTCCAGAGTGCCGAGTGAGAAGAAGATTCTTCTGAAAGCAATGGGTTCCGCGGCCGACCCATGGCTTCTGCAGCAGTAAGTTTTCAAGCATATGTTCTTTCGGGTGTCAGCTAACCAATGGCAATCCTATGATTTCCAGATACTTGGAAGCGTGTTTGAATAGAGAAGTTGTGCGACCCCAGGACATACGGGCAGTCCTCTCTGTCGTAGCTTCCAACCCTTCTGGACGTCTTCTTGCTTGGAGACACCTTCGAGCCCATTGGGACACTTTCCAGGGCATGTTTGGAGAAGGCTCTTTCACCATGGGCAGTTTGATCACGGCTGTTGTAGGACACTTTTCAAACGAGTTTGACTACCGAGAGGTACAAAGCATTCTTAATGGTTCACATACTGAAGGAATAATGCATATGAATGTGATTTGTTCAGGTTGTCGATTTCTTCAATGACAAAGACGTGGGGTCTGGCACAAGAGCTCTTAATCAAAGCTTGGAGACAATTAGACTTAACATTAATTGGGTACAGAACACCGAAGACGACATTGAAAAATGGCTGCGATCTCATTTAAAACCATAAAAACCCATGCATTTTAAAACAAAGCATAGAAACACAGTTTATGGGTAAAATTTATCAGCTTTGTAAATTTGTAATCACTTGTTATATAGCAGACACGAGGGGTGGGTGTAGATATTTTCACTTGTGATTTGTTTGTGCCATATCTTTAAGTTTAACTTGAATAACAAAAATCCTCCGTCTCCTTATATGCTTCCATTGCAACATTATTCGTTGCTCCCATGAACCCCCCACCGTCGTCAACCCCACTCAAGACACTCAAGGAAGCCCTTTTAGCATATACGTACGTAAAGTGAATCCCTTACTGCAAATATGAGTATCTCACAAAACAAAGGTCCCTTTAAAAATTACAATTATGCGTACATGTTTGTGTGTGTGTGTCTGTATCTATGTAGGTATGGGGATATGTGAGACTATCTATTAAGCCACAATAATTATCATTCTTACTACTGTCATCGTCATCAAAAAGCAACGAATTAATCCTCTATATATTTCTTATGCAATGCAATGCAAAATCTCAAAAGACCCTCTATG
>JAQIWU010001127.1:0-18528 GCA_034696445.1 Isotomiella minor
ATATGTTTCTCATTAAATCATCATTATATCACCAAATGTGCATAAAGGTTAACAAACATTGTGGTCTGCAAATAAGGTGACGCAGCTCAGATGATTACCATTCATGCAGTTCATAGTTGATACGCCGTAATAAATAAAATCTTATCGTGCACTGCATTATTGACGTTGTGGAAAAGGCCAAATACACCCATTAACCATCAGTCGCGTAATATTTGACATGTTTTATGAGATATTGTTTATTGCATACATGGACAGATTCATGTTCAAGAAAAACGTTGTCCCACTTCAAACAGGAACAAATTGCCAAGTTTGACTTCCAGGCCCTCCGCAGGTCTGCCAGAAGGGTTGTCCAACTTCAGAACTATAATCATTGTATCCACACGGTAGAATTTAAATGCCAAATATGAACATCAAAATACAAACCCGTATGAGGCAAGACATCGACCTCCCCGTACATCACGAATTTGGAAATATGTACCATCCCCAACCAATTCCACATCTCTCCTGACTAGGAAACAGTACGGTGGATAGTCGTCGTAGTAAAGTTGGTTAACTATTGACCCTTCTTGAGCCACCATTGACATAATGTTCCAAGTGTTGGCTGGGTGATAAATGTACTCGGTTCAGTTTTTTCATGAATTTTATAGGCGTGTATTGACAAGTTATTTACCAGTGGTGTTTGACAACTTCCAATGAAATGTCTCTGAATACGGAGGACCTCCCACCCAGTAGGAGCTCAAACGACCCAAACGTTCGCAAATTTTCCCATCCCCGAGCGGTCGTACGATCTATGGAATCCATATGCAACGTGTCTGACCTTGAGTCTGTACGTTTTGCACTCATTAAACTCAACTTACCCCACCACCATCACCAATGTTCCTGAGTACATAGATCCCGTCATTAATCGGAAGTTCTTGGCAATTTGTGAAGGGTATGCTCATTGCAATAATGACTGCAATAGCAAAAGCAGTTGTTTGGAGTACTGTGTGACCCTGCATTTTTATATTGTTTGGTATGAAAAGCAGAATGAAGGGTGTTGTAATAAAAATAAATTTGTAGTTTCGGATAAATGCTACTTTTTCAGAGACTTATCGGATAGATTCAATGCGCCCTTGCTAAACAACCTTTTTGATGCCTTAATTTTACAGATTTGACAAGCAGTAATGATATGTTATCTCGATCATTGTCCACCAAACGAATGGACAAGAACTGAATTGAAACTGACCAATGTGGATTTTCCATTTTACGGGATCAATCCATCAATCACATAAAAATTCGTTGTTCATGAAACCTGTACAAATTCCCGTGCTTATGCCCAACAGCATCACAGGTTCCAACAAGGCTTTCCAACCTTAGAACTGTAAACACATAATTTCCACGCCCTGAATCTTACAATGGAAGCAGAAACCCAAATGCGGATGTCACGAAGTTTCCGATGCCAACCAATTCAATTTCTCTCGGAACAAGATTGCAGTTCGGTGAATTACCCTCAAATATAGAGTCATTGACTTGAGAGACTTCTTCCGGCACGTTTCACTCGATGGTCCAGTAATTGCCTTTCTGGGGTATAGTGCGACACTGTAAAGCTTTCAACGTAATGTCCAGGAGGACGTCCTTTATTCTGTTCGTAATTTCACTAGATTAGATTGGTCGTCGTTGGTCAGGTTATTCCAGCGTCGAATGGAATATGCTGTGCGATTGACTGTTTTTATTTAGGCCATGGATTTTTATGAATAGCAACCATCAGGGTTAGGCTGCCCTGGAAGCCCGTATGCATTGAAAACGTTAACATAAAAATTGAATCGTTGTTGAGATTCGTCCAGATTTTGCCCATTACATTCTCGTTGTCCATTGATGGCTTTGGTGGTAAGCCCGAATTGGTCTGATCCTCCTAAAGCATTGTGGACATTCGTCCCCCAATACCAGCCAGAAACTCCCCATGAGAGACCCTGATCCTTGGCAACAGAGTCCGGGTCGTACTTTAAATTGTCACCAAGTCCCAAAGCGTTGGATGCCTGGACGTAGTTCGAGCACCACGTAAGCTGAATGTAGCCTCTTCCGTAAAAGCTAAGCCCTTGTGGAAAATTGGACCCTTGACAGTCAGCAATCCACTCCTGACTGGGGCTGTACATTCCATCGCATCCATCTTCTCCATCACAACCATCTTCTCTCACCTTCAGAAGGCCACCTATTTTTGACAATGTTAAAACATAATCTTGGTGGCGATAACATTTCTTTTCAACGACTAACCGGACTCATGCAGCGTTTGAGCAAGAAACATGGCTGCTTCCATATCGGTACTAATTTGTCCTGCATTGGCAGCGTTCAGATAACCATTGTACTGCTCGTCGGTTGGTTGTGGAAATCCATTAGAAGTTACTCCCTGGTTGAACTGATCCTGTGTGATGTCAACTAAAGAGTGGTGGCTTTAAGACATACTCTATACTCAACAGAATGATAAGATCTCACCTTGCCCCCTCACGCCAGGCACAAACATACACCCAAGAATGACAAAAAAGTGAAGTCCCTCCATAGCTTTCAGACGTACTTGTAAAGGTAACTACGCAAATTGGTATGTCACTTCGCATTTTTATGCCAATTTTTCAGGATGTTGATGATGACATTGGCTCTAAATTACGGGTTTCCAAGTTATCTGTTTGTGGTTTTTGATTCCAGAAAAGTATTTTATGTGTCTTGTTTAGAACCGATGGAATTCCTGGCAATGCCAAAATTGATTAAATGTTTTAAACACTTGCATTATTGGTTATTTACAATACTTCTTAACTACGCCGTTAAAAACGTTGCGTTGAGACATGATTTAATACAATTTCAAAATGAAGACAAGGTGGTTCAACTTTATTCTCAGTTAGTTGGATTATTCTCAATACATGTAGTTATTTTCATTTATAACTTTTCAATGATTTCGACTTGAAGGGCTCTTTTTCTTTGTCCTGAACAATAATATAAAGGATTGTCCATGATACCGTGGATTAATCTTGCCACCGCGTACATGGCAGAAACACTAAAAATAAGGCGAAATAGAAGTAGAAGCAACTTAAACCTCCTTTGGGTTAGGAAACCGGTGACAATGGCGAATCCCATGGATGAATACATGTAAATCATCCACCAACGACAGTAGCGTAGAATACCCTGATGACAGTGTTCACAAAGGACAATTGATTGATAGTCATTGAAACAATTGTATCTTACTTTGGTCGCTCCGACAAACAAAATGGGGTTAAGCAAGAGTCCTCCAACCGAACTAGAAATATACAATGCTACGGCAACAAAAAAAGTTGGCCCCGACCTGCCGTCCGAATCGTCAAATGGTAACAGGAGATCTGTGCAAAGACACTATATATCTTTATGAGTTTAGAAGTATGAAAGCCAACCCATGAATGGAAGGAATGTGGACTGTAGAAAGTAGAAGGCAAGATTCATAATCTGGATAATGTCCAGTGCCTGAAACAAATCAGTGAATCAGAACCTTTTTCTGTGAGAATAGGTGAATCAATTTACCAGGCAGGTCCCTGCGACAATCTTTACCGCTGTCCTCACGGGGGTGTTCGAGCAGCATTCCAGCTCAGGAACGAGTAGATGATCCATTAGTGTAGAATAGATCGACTACTTTGAAGGTTTTTGTCCATGATTTTAGCTTGAATTAGCTGCTGCAAAACGAACTACATGTATCTACGTATTATTTAAAGAACGTAAAATTTTTAGTGAAAAGTCGGAAATCATTGTGGTTACCCACACGTTTTGTTCATCTAATTTTAAGTATTTTAGTGCATTATATAGAGCAATCCATGCCTTTGCCAAATGAACTATGGTTGTTTTGTGGTAACTTGTAATTTAATACTAGCCTTGAGGTATCGGAGTGCCCCGAAGGAACAATGCTTTTTTTTGATAATATGGAAGCAGCCTAAAGGTTTAATGTTTTTCATTATCTATAAATTATTCAGTCGTGCCGTGAGCTGAATTGACTTAGAACTAGTTCAACAAATTGTAAAATCACTTAGTTGACAGACAGTAGTTAAAATGTGCACATTCATCGAATAATTTCTCAAATATCTATAAAAGAAGCTCCCATGCCTGAATATTTGCGCATTAAATCTGCCATAAACCGCTTTCCAGAATGATCTGTTATGATGTGAACAATTTATTTATTTAATGCAACTCTAAATGTTTAAAATTCAAATGATGTCACAAATTTAAGTACATTTAGTCATGATTAGTTGTAATAACTTAACGTTACTTTTAGAGGAACCTCATTCAAAGTAACAAACTCTTTAAAGATTAAAGCAACATCAGCATTCGCGGACATTTCAATGGGAGAAAGTCCTCTTGTCAGAAACTGAATAAGTGAGTGGATGGCAAAACGGTCTTTAAAATTTTGATTAAAATGATGAGTACATTCCTTTTCCTTGCAGTGTAACTTCAAAATTTCTTCGTCTTGAATCAGCTTCGTCAACACCTAAGAATAAGAATTTAAAGGCACTATCAAATATGTTAAGGATAAATGTGTGATGTAGAAGTAGTACCGCTTTAAAAGTGATCACTAAGTTTCTGCAAAGTTTAATGAAATGCTCATCGCTCAGTATTCTTCCTTGGGTAATGACCTGGATTCCAAAATTTTGTAGCATGTCAACACTTCTTGATGTGTTGGTGGGTTCAACATTGTTCTGACTAAACATTTCCCCATAACTGTGACTAAAGGCGGACAATTCCAAGGCAGCCGAAAGAATTCTTAGGTCATCGGTTCTAAGCTTTCGTTTCTGTCTGTGTTAAGAAAGGGATATGTTACGGTAGCATTTTTAAGACTGACACAATTTACAATAGCGGCATTCCAGCAGGTAGAACAAATTTTGTTGAATTGACTTGCAGAATTTTTTCTTGAAGCAGGTACTTCATATACTCCTTGGCGTCAGGGCTACAGTGAGTGCGGAAGAGCTTCAGAAAGTAGTCAACTGTGTCTTCATCCGTAGAATTTCTACTTGAGGTTAAGTTTTTGTATTCTGGTTCACCCATTGCCAAGGGTGGACAAGAACCCAAGCCGTAAAAGAGGAAAGCATCAACAGGATTTGTTCTGTTTGGGTGAAACGTGGAAGTGTTCTGCCATTTCCATCCTGGGACTTGAAACAAGTCTGTTTTGCTGAGCAGGATACCTAACTCCATGTCAAGCAAAAGTAGAAGTCATGGACACATTGCAAAGAAAGTGCCGTACTGTTGGCAATGGTTTGGACGAGCTTATTATCCGTGTCTCCCAGGGCCCTTCCGCTCATTGTGCCTCCAGAATTCTTCATAATCTCTCCCAACGCTTTGCCAAATGCTTTTGTAGAAGGACTCTCTTCAACTGTTTTGGCAGCTTGGCTATCCCCATAACTTTGATGTACCTCGAGAAACTTGACACTCTATGCAAACCAAATGCAAGATTACTGGTCTATCTATAACTTTAGGAACAATACCTTTGTTGGTCCACTATTGCTAAAACTCGTGCTTTGTGTGAACGTGTCCCCCATCTCTTGTAACGTAATAATTATTTGAGAAGCATTTTTATATGTCTTCAGTTGATTTAGTTTATCCTCATGCTTTTTGAGTTCCTCAAAAGACCGAAAACCCATTTGATTACAGTAACTTTTGAGGAGCTTGAAAAGGTCATTCTTCTTTCGATGCCATGCAATTCGATTGTCCAGTTTGCTGTGCAGAACGTCCTTCCCAGCTTTGTGCTCAATCCCTGCTTCATGCACATTTTTCTGCAGCGTCGCCAGGGATTTGGATGTATCCGCTTTATGCAGAGACCGCCCTATAAAGCAAACATTTTTCAGTAATTACCGACTTTGTACGTAAAATAGGTACCCTTAGTTTTTTCCATTGCACTCCCTACGAAGGCCGCAGGTTTTCGGAAAACGCTTGTTTGGCGAATAGTTTCCCTAACGTACCTAGCCTCTCCGGGAGAAATCTCCAAATCAAAGAAAGCGTCAATTGTGTCATCCATGGGGATGTTTGAAGTGGGTTTATAGACCAGCTTGGTTTCATTTGGCTGGTGGTAATTGAACGTCTGATTTCGATATCCACGTTCTACCAAAATTTCTTCGGTTGCATGTTGACTGGCATTTCCTTGCGCAAAAGTGCAGGAAAAAAGAAAGCTAGACGCACCTAAAGCGAAATACAGCGGACTCAGAGTCGACAAATTTGACTGGAGGTGAAATGTGATAATTACAGTCATTCCATCCGTAAAACTTGTGACCAAGTTTAATCTCACCACGGTCGTTATCCCAAGTGTCCCACTCAATACACAGTTTTTCATTTAGGTATGTCTCCTTGCAGTTTTGTTGCTTATCAGTCCAGAACCTTTTTGTGTATTAATTCAAGTTTAATTGCAGTTCAGCTTGCATGCCGCTCTTTTACCTTAAATAGACGTAACTCACAAAGTACGTGTTGCTTGTCTCAGGGTTCTGACGCAGAATAACAAACGTCCGTTTCCTCAAGAAGGTCTATAGAGAGTAAACATATCCATCAATTATTTACCATCATCACAAAACGAGTGGAGGTTGCCTTGAGATGATCTTCTGAGCTTCTGAGAACAACGATGGGTTCCTTGCCATCCATGGCTTTTCTCTGGTAAACAATTTGCGTTTCCTCGTCCTCTTCTTCATTCTTGCTAAACTGTGCATTTAACTGATGATAAGTCGTGAACTTGTTGACTCTGTCTACTCGTTGAAGGAGCTGTGGGTCATCTGCAAACTCTTTTATATGCAGAGAAGGGACTTCGTTCTGATGATTAAGTCAGGCACATGTTACTTGCATTCAAGGCATACTGAATAATTATCACCTTAATAAGATCCACTATCATCGTCTCCTATTAATAATGATTTATTACTCGAGATAATAAAATGCAATGCAATTTACCCATTCGCCAGGTTCATACGTAAATTCTCCCCAGTCATCGTTTGCTCCATGCACTTCAATCGAAAATTATAGAGTGTAATAAATTCCGTCACAGAAGAAGGGTCCTGAAAACGTACCTGATGTAGCAGTCATGATGACTGCTTGAAAAACCACGAGGACTTTCCTCCAAGAAAACATGTTGATCATGAAGGAAGAAACGTGGCAACTTTACACAACAGGTTTGAAGGCTTGACAATTCCCGTCTTTATTGTTAAGGCTCATATCAGTCTATAGTGCACAATTCATGTGTACACGTGTTTTGTTTGATAATAAAATAAGACATTCCAGGAAATAAAAATAAAACAGAACGGAACAATTGCATGCATTTTACATGGCATTGTGGTTTTCAAGACTATCGCAGCTTATTTCTAATTGATTGATCCAATCTGTTTCCTCGTATATACGTCCGTCTACAAAAATAAAACGAAAAAACCACTCATTTTGACGAAGTATGGGGATAATTTTGAGCCTTGAGCAATACTACAGTCTAAAAAGTCTACGTTCTAAAAGACACATTAAAAATTTGTAAGTACTCATAAATACATACTCCGTTCTTCCGTGGACTGCAGCTTAATAATAAATAATTGAGACTTGTGTCATCAACTTATCTTAACTATTATACTTCAGTCAGACTTCTTTGTCGTAATTTGCGTTCGAAATCGATAAGCGCAAATTAGTAAAAGTTGCCCTAACAGCTTGCGGTAAAAAGTACTATAATTTGTGTCGCGGCAACTTTTATCTGTGACAGGTTCATTTTTGTGACGTTGCATCAACCCAGTTGGCTGTTGTATAAATTAGGGAGCGTTGCATTCGCAGCTCCAGGAGTGGGATGTATAATTACCTTCAGTCTATTTGCTTGGCGAGTTTCGAAAAATCTCTTGAATTCATGAGACACAAGGCGTACCAAAAGCTGAAATTAATACCGTCAAGTCAGTTAGTAATCATAAAAATTAGAATAGGAAACAGTGTAACTTACAATTAAAGCAATGACGTCCGCAATCATTAGCATTATGAAAACATACTTCCACCCAGCCGTCGGACTTATGGAAGCCACTGGTCCAGCTAACAACGGCCCCACGGCTGCTCCTATAAACCAAGTAGATGAATGAATTAAACAATTGATTCACAGTGTCCTGCCAGCATTGTCGAGAAAGTACAAACCTATAGATCCAGTCCCGTCGATGATGGCCGTCACCGTAGCGAGTGCTCTTGCATTACCCATCAGACAGGGATGAGTTCCAAGCTCTGTAGAAACTGTGGATAAGAATAATTATTTCAGTCGAGTTCGTTCAACTTATGTTTATAATTGGAGATTTAAAAAAGTTTCGAATTATTACCTGCTGTGGTGATTAAAGCGTATGGGCCATTGACTAGAATTCCAACTAAGATCAGCAGCACGATATTCAACAGTAAGCTCTCTGCACCATACTTTTCATAGACAAACATCTGTAGAAGGGTTGGAAAATTAGTTCATTTGTGACAATACAAAATTAAGCAGACCCGTACCATCGGAATTGCAACGGTAAGCATTCCAGCGCACGTTGTAGCGGACATTCCAGAATAGTCAGATATGACCCCAGCAATGATGCCACCGATGACTCCACCGACGTCAAACAATGTTGACAGGTTCCCACTAGCTTGTGGAGAGAGTGACGCTGAAATAAACAAAAACAAAAAAATTCATAGTCCGCAATATTAACAACGTATTTGTCAGTTATTTTCTAATGAAACTTACTGGAAGAATTGATATACCTCGGCAACCAATAAAGGAATGTGTAGCTCACCAACTTTGCAAAAAACAGACACAAGGAAAACTCCACCACACCCTTTAAATCAAATCAAATCATTATTAGTTGGTTACAGAAACTATTTGGCCATCAGGTCAATTTCAATTCTGAACATACAGGTATTTTTAAGGCCTCCGTGAATCCAACAGCTTTTATTTTAACTTCGGGATCGTACGTTGGTATCATGGGAGTGTGTTCCTGAGGGTCACAGGATTCATCCTAAAAGTATTAAAATCAATTGAATTTCCACAACACTTATATTTTTCTCATAAATGTACATACCTCCTCCTCCTCAATGAGTCTGTTATTTTCATAATCCCTGTAGTTGTATCGTCTCCTGGTTCCGATTGAGGTTGAAGTCTATACATAGTAAATTTCTGTAAACTTGACATGTCAAGTTAATCACAATGTTTAATTTACCGAAGGAAAATCTGAGCCAAAGTTGCTGAGATCAGTCGTAGTCGATGAATCGTGATGATCCGGTACAGTACAATGAACATGCTGTGGTTTCGGCACTAAAAATAGGAAGACGATGAATCCGGAGGCACCAATGATAGCTCCAGGGACAATAAAGGACAGCCCCCAGTTAGAGTCCAAAAAGGCTCCGGCAATAAGGGATCCCAAAATGTTTCCCAGCGATGTATGAGAATTCCAAAGTCCAAAGATTAGTCCCCTCTTTCCTTTGCCAAACCAGTTTCCAACTACTGTCACAACTCCGGGCCATCCTGTTGTCTGCAATACCCCTCCCATTGCCTACAAATAAATAATAAATTGGTATCATCAATCAATTCTCCTACGCGAATAAAAACAGGTAAAGACAGAATGTTACCTGCACAAGAATGAAGTACGACAGATTGTGGATGTTCTTGCTAAAAGTTACAAATATAATCAAATGGCTTTGTCTTATTTTTAAAAAAAAACATGTAGACCTACGTGTGTGCCAGTCCAAAGAGATAAGTGAAGAGGCCGGACAGAAGCATTCCAAGGGACAAGAAGTATCTTAAGTTAACTCTTTCAGCGACGAAACCGCTCACAAACATTCCAGCTGCGTAAGCAAATAAGAAGGCTGAGTCCAATGTGCCTAATAAAACATCCGCATCGGGCCGGTCTACAGTACACAAAGTATTAGCTAACTATTCAGATTTCTGTTAACAAATTAAGGGACATGTAGTACCAAATGGAGGCCATCCACATTCCGTTTTCCCCAGCGTGCTATTGGGTAGAAACACGTCGGTACAATTGCGATTGAGTACATTTTTAACTATGCTGATTGGTTTTCTTGATAAATGATACGATGCGTAGGCCAGGTACGTTAGGACAAGTATGCTCACTCGGTACCTTTAAAAAACAATTTACGGTTACGCACTGATACAACAAAATCGAATGTCGTACAACGTACCAGTAATCCCTGTCCACAGAGAGGTTAGGAAACCACCAATCTGCCAGCTTTTGAATGACGCGGATCCCCCACGGAAGGTCCCTTCTTCTGTGTCGATGAACACTACCACCGGTACGAATAATGACAGAAGGAGATCGTGACCTTGATATATCTGGCGCATGATTACTTCCAGGGATCAGACTGTTGACACTACCACTACTACTGGAACTACTACCCGGTGATTCTGCTCCGCCTCTTGGTGCTGGTCTTTGTAGCATCTTGCAGAAGGTAAGTGGGATTGGTGATGATTCCGAAATGGTGAGCAGGGAGCCTCAAGGATCTGCTTTCACTAATGTAATTACGAAAAGTTACTGCACCGCTCTGACATTAAGGATATAGTTTTGTCAGTCTTCATAGCTGAAACTTGGGAGAACTCAGCAAATTGGACACGACATATTCTTTGAAATAGAATAAAAAAATATGGTATGAACAAAATTGTCAAATAAAGTCGTGTTTGAACTTTTTTTTACACATTAAAAACGTTACCATGGAGCCTGTCCCACTTGTGAAAAAACCACCGTTGTATAAATCTACCCCATTCTATTGTGACTTGTAAATATTTTATTGGGCCCCAGATTTCCAATGAACAAAGAGACAATAGGGGAACAATACATTCAAATTCAACCACAAAATGAATGAACGTAGAACATGGTACGTGTCAATAACGAGCGCAGAACAACAGAACCAGAGTTTGACAAAGTTGGGTTTGGGTTATATGAAAACAAGGCCTTGCATTGCGTGGAATAAATCTGATTCATTATCAATTATCATTATTGATTCTGATTTTATACGTACCTTTGGTAAAGAATCCATGTTGTTGATGCATGCAGACGGCAGAAGCCAAAAACCTCCCAGAAGAGAAATAAATGAGTTCCTTTAAGTGGAAAATAACTCGATAATGACGACGACGACGGGAACTGCTTTTGTGACAAGTTGTTGTGACTTGTGACTCCTTCTTCTCCAACGAAAGTAGTAAAAGCTTCGGTGGTACAACTAATTTAAGATCCTATCATGTAAGTTGCACTCATTCCAGGAAGAACGGAAAAAGGGTTTACAAAAGAATGATGATGTTGAATGTCACATCCACAAGTCAGTCTTGAGAAAAGTGGAAAAGACACGCGGTCACAGAGAATAGAGATGATGATGTCCAGTTCAAGTAGTCCGCAGCATATTCGGCTACGTCGTCCACAAATGTTCTCCTCGTCGCGATGATTGATAGACAGGCTATAAACTATAAACAAATCAAAAATTATTAATTAGCAAAAAAAATAATGACCACCACCACTCTTTTCATTCCAGCAGCTTACAGAAAAGTACGAACGCCCAAGCTTCTTAAATCTTGTGACTCCTTGTGCTCAATTTAACGAAATACACTCTTGACAGCTATTTGATAAGTACGAAAGAGACTCCTTCTTCTTCTGTTTGTGAATGATTTGTGATAACAGTAAAGTTCTTCTTCTTCTTCTTCTCAAATTTTGTTTTACAACTTTTAACTACACACCACCACTACTGTTGACAATCCTGCTCTTTACCAACTGAGAAGTTCCTCTGAATGGTTCGTTGGTGGGGATGCAATCAAGTCAAGTCAATCAAGGATGATGAACTAATGTTGCGTTACGTTACGTGATCATGAAATGATGATGAGCCTAATAATAAAGCTGCGCCATATGAAACCAAGTTGAATTGATGATGATGACGGAATAACGGATGGATGGATGTTATGTAGACACGAAGAAGGAGAGGAATCTTGTTTTTATAGGTTTGCACTGATGAAGAAGAAGATGGACAAATGATGCAGTCGTGGTCAGTTCCTTTCTTTCAATTCATTGACACTCTCCTTTTGAAGAGAGTCTCTGTCCAAAGTCACTCTAACACACACACACACACACATACGAAGGATTCCTAACTGACTGAGTCACTACTACGATAAAATCTAATTAGTTAATATTCATTATCATTAGTCTAATTTTTACGAGACTACAAAAATGAAAGGAAATGAAAATCTGCGAAGGGTGAGTGAGTCACCACATGATCAGCTGCGCCTGATGGACCTTCACCAGGCTATGCTGCTGTGATGATGATGAGGCAGAGTGAGATCGAACCAGAGGAAATGCTTTTTCTTTACTTTTGTAGAGGTGAAAGAGGCAGAGTTGGACAGAATCAAAAACATCAAAGGAGACAAGACTAATTATACCACGACGCCCCGACGTGGTCAACCAAACCAACTGGTGTTATCTGGAGAGAAAGTAAATATTGGAGGAAGAGGGATTTATTTTTATGATGACAAATGAACAGAACCATCTCCAAAACCACAAGGGGTGATGTGATCATTAGGAAAAAAATATCGTCTGTGAATGGGAATCGGACATGGGAAGCACAGATTATGATGACAAAAAGGATGATGGACTGGACAGGTTCTGAGAAAGCTTTGTTTTAAGTCAGGATTTGAGGTGATGATGAGGAAGTGAGGAGGGAGTGATTGTGTGTCATAGGAAGGAAGAAAAAGGTTCACATTTAAAGCTGCTGTGTCACCAATTTAATTATAACCAATAACCAAAACCAAGTCATAAATGATGTTTATTCACGTGTCAAAAGCGTGAGAGTCACGCCTCGATAAATGTATGAATGGTACAATTTGATTTGCTAGGTCAAATATAACTTTCAATAAGTTAAAATAATAATAATATCCTCCTTAATACTCACAAAAAGAGAACTTTTGATCATTTGGGGAAACATGAAACAACAGGCTAACTGACAATAATGAGAAGTGCATTGTGAGTCATTGATTCTTAGAGGATTATTTTGATGAATTGTTGAGAAAAGGTCTGTCATTTTTAAGTAAATCCTCAAACAAACAAAGGTGATGATAATTCATTTTGGATTAAAAACTGACCGACTTTGCCATTCAAACTAAAATATTGAATATGAAAAAGCGGACTGTGGAACTAACTGCGAGGTGAAAACAGCTCTGATAATTCCGTTACGATGGATTGGGTAATAAACTTTTATGAAGGTTCAAGCGGTTGGTTATTGGCAACGTGTATAGAGTTGTAAGTTTAATTACTACGTTTTATGTCACCTCACAAAAATATTCTCACGACGGGTCATGGCTAAAGCGACAAGCGAGATGGCTTTGGATTTGGATGCATTTTCCTATGAGTGGATCTATCACGTTATATCATACATTGCAGTAGAATTACCTACGTTGTTGTTGAGGTATTCCGTGCTTCCATCCAATCTATTTCTTTCTTAAATGCAAAAGGGACAATGAGAAACACTTAAATGCGCAAAATAACCTTGTGAATTGATGACCACATTAGGTTGCCTAGCTTGATGTGGCGTTGCTATATCATCCAAAACTTGCCCGATGTTGTCCAAACCATTCGGTTTGGAGTCATAGTTTGAAAAACCCCTTACCATTTTTGATTCTCGTAAACCTAATGACCTTCATGTAAATCTCCTCAAACGCCAAAAAAAGTACTCACTCACTTCGACAATAGTAAAAAAAACCTTGGTAAGGTAAGGTAAACTTCACGTCAGACCTCCAAACCAAAAAACCTGAATTATGCTACTAAAAGTATCATAGCATCAATGTGCTCTTCACTGTTAGACAAAGACTAATTTACGCACTCAACGAGCATCTCTCAGTCAGAGATATGGTTTTTATGTCAGAATTTTGCAGAAACAAGATTTTTCTTTCCAAATACCTCTTTGGTGTTGTAGCTCTTTAGACACAATTCTGACTATCATTGGGATTGGCAACAAGATTGAAGCTGGACAATGCAAAAAATTGTCTTCGCCATAATATTTATTACTGTCGTACAGTAAGTGAGCAAAAGTGAGTAAATTTTGTGTCAATTTTAACTAATATTCAATTTTAGGCTGAAAGTAGTACGAGTACAATGTACAACACTACATCAGCATCATAAAGTCCCCAGGACTCCAGACGAAGTTTCGTTGGATGCCATATTTGGTGGACAACTTCCGCAAGAAGTGTTATCCCTCCTTACTTCTAAACGAGTTGTTCGGTCCTTGGATGAGCAAAATGAAGGGGAAGGATTGGAGTTGGAGACCACCACATTGGGAAGCCAAGTAGCGGAGACCACGGAGCAAAATGAGAATTCTTCCAAGACGTTTGAAACTGACGAAGAAACCGAACTAATCGAATCCATTTGCAGTATTGATGATGATGAGAATGAACGTGGAAATTCTACAGCATGGAAAAAGGCAAAGTTGGCTTGTCTTCTGTTAAAAAAATTAAACAAGAAAATGAACTCTCAAAGCAGTACGAATCTTGACAAGAGCAACAATGCAAGAAAAATTGACGGTAGTCAATATCTTCCTGACGATTACAACAAATATGAGGTTCCCCGTATCAAATTTAGTCTCACACTCCCGAATGGAACATTGTACACTCTGGACAGAGGTTCAGAATGCGCTGTTTATATCAGTGTCAGGAGCATAAGGGATTTTGACGAGACAAATGAGGTAAAAAAACAATTTATTTTTGGTGAGAATTCAACTTGTCCAAGAAGTGTGTCCTGTAATCACAAAATAGGAAGCTACGGTTGACATGGACCTGATTCTAGTGTGGTTCGACGGCAACATTCTGAACAAAGTGAAAAGCTTCAGCCAACTTGAAAAACTTAAGACAACCTCTGAACATAAAGCGGTCGTATTAACACCAGATTTCCTAAAGAAGCTGTGGCTCCCTGATGTGTATTTTGGTTAGAAAGAAGGTAACCCATTTTTCACTTAACACTGAAAAAACCTTTTGTGAAAACAATAGAGGAAATTGTGTCAGTCACTCAGCCTAGCTTCCTGGGGAATTCTTTAACAGTGATTCTCCATCCTGCAACTGGACTGTTAACATACCGTTCCAGGTTAGGAAAAATGAGTCATTTGGTGAAAGTAGGCTGACGAATATTTTCCAGAATGCTTGCGAAACTAAATTGTGCAATGGATTTCTCATATTACCCCGCTGATACTCAAAATTGCAAATTTACTCTGAAAAGTTGTAAGTGTCTTTTAATTCTTCTTCACACATCCATTTTTGAAACGAGTCTATCACTTCCTTCAACCAGTTTCGTATGCAAAACAATTATTGGAATTGGAATGGTATAGCGTGGGTATTTATTTGCATGAAACGTCGGACCCAAACTTTAAATATCAGATCACCTCTGTGAAGAAATTTGACAGTCACATCCCACTGGGTCCAAATGCGACTGACAAAAGTAAGTTTCAGTAAAAGCCAGCAACCCTGAACCCTTTAATTCTTATACTTTAGGTGTCCAGTACACACATTTACAATTCACTCTTAAAGCAAGGCGGAAGATGACGTACCATTTGGTCCAGACGTACTTTGTCAGCATCTTTTTTGTCATCGTCACCTGGTGCACACGTGGAATTACTAAATAATTTACACTTTCTAACGTCAGTCCCTTTATTATAGGTTGTGCTTTCTGATCCCGGTGGACATGTTTGAGGTACGCGTGGGCATTGCAATGAGCACATTACTCACTCTGACTGCCATGTTTTCTGCAGTAAGGTATGGAGAAATGTTATTTGGAATCGCTTTGTAGATTCGATGACACCATTTGGTTATTTCTTTGGCAGGCAGGAAACTCCATCAGCGAGTTATGTCAAGGCAATTGACGTCTGGATGCTGGCGTGCATTCTGTTTATCTTTACTGCTTTGGCAGGATTTACTGTGACAGCCTGGTATGATAATCAATTCCACATTTCGCAATTAAGGGCGTCTTCATTATTGCCATTCGTAGGGTAAAAAGAGGCCTCAGAAAAATGTATGGGAGTCACCAGGACGATGGTGTCACACTCGAGGTGAGTTTACCACATACGTTTCTGTTGAGCACGTTGACATTTGGGTTTGTCTAGATTTTGGACAGGAAAGAAAGTGGCCTGTCGGACCATGACGTGAAACGACAAATGAAGAAGTACCGCATTATCATGATGCTTATCGAGCATTTTGCCGTGTACATCCTCTTTGCGGCATTTGTTGTTTTCAACATATTTTACTGGATATGGCTGTTTGTAGAGTCCAAGTACCTAGATTGGGATCCTGATGAGACCTACAATATGGCTGAAGAATGAATTACACTGGAAAGCTTCTGTCTTGTAGCAACAGTGATATTATTGACAGTATTAGAAATTAAAAGAGTAGAAATTGACAAACAATAAAAGGTGTGTAATAATTGACCAGCATAGTCTAATTATCATGGATTAGAGCTCAAGGTACATCGCAGGACAGGCATTTGCTTGGATCCTGGCCAAAAGAAAAATTTCGCTCCATTTTTTTCAACAGTTTCCTCCAACTTCATTGGATCCAATCCATACGTGGGAGGTCCCTAGAGTGTATCCATCAATGGCTTAAAGAACAAGCTATAGCTTATCGAATGAGCAAACCTCTAGATTGAAGACTAAATTGTATTTCACTGCCGTTGACTCCAGGGGGATTTCTTGCTCAAAGTCAACTGTAAACATGTCACGCATACTTTGAAAGTCATTCACATTTAGAACCCTTTCCTCAGCAATTTTTCCAATGACTTCAGTTTTCAATGTGGGTTCCTTCTTTCTAGAGTCACAATTCCAAAACACTTTTTCAATTCGTATTTTCACTTTAAACGTGACTGTTTCTTGGACCAAGTTCACGAATATTGGGCCAAAAAATTTGCATCCAATAAAACCTACGTTTCGATCTACATGAAATCTTGAAAAAATAAAAAGTCAAGTCACACAAAGCCTTTGCTTTTAAACGTTAAGTACTCACGAATTTACAAAGTCGCCACCGGAATAATCCGTGGAGAGTTGCATGCTCTGAAGCAACTCCGCAGCCTCAGCATACGACAGTTCATCGTAAGGGATGTCATCTTCGTCTAGAAGCTTCGACCACGTGGTTAAAATGTGCGATCCTCTCTGGACTTCAAATATCTCACCCATATTAACTGATAAGATATCACAAGAAATTGCGATGTGTAAGTTTTTGGGATTATTATTGATGGCTAGTGTGACGCTAAAGGATAACCACAAACACGACCACACATTTACAAGGGTTTACTACTATTTCCTGGATGCGTCATTTGATTAGAACTATCAGGAAAAAGTCTGAATAATGTTTCAAGACATTCGTGCCATTTGCCATTCCGATATAGCCTGGAATGGGTGAATCAACTGTACAATGTTTAGAAACAAATTGTCCTTTATCAAAATCGCTAAGGAGATTTCTTCCACTAAGGCAATGACTAATATTATAGGAACGGGCAGGGTTGCAGCCATCCAGTAGCCGGTGATCATTGCTATGGTGTCGGACAAGGAATTTAGTAATGAGTCCCCGATGTATCCTGCGTCACACGAATTTGCAATTCAAGACATCAATGAACATCAATACATGCGAAGGGTAATACGTACATACCTTGGGCTAAGGCCTGCTTCCGATACCGCTGTATGACTGGTGGTGAATTTTCTACAATTTCCCAAAGTACTTCTGCCTTCAACGCCATGACAAATTTTGCCTCTGAACAATCTTCTGGGAGCAGGGCTGACCAAAGGTAGTAAAACCCGAATCCGTGTAGGAAATGACTAAATGTGTACCAGTCCGTGAGTTGCTGTGAATTTTCTGGGCCCATAATATCTCCCTCCCAAAGTAGCACATTTTCACTTTTACTTATGATCGGTTGTCCAAAGAGGATAAGCATAGTCGCTTGAGTCGTTAGGAGAAATAGCGAGGTAGGCAGAGGAGGTAGTAGAATTCTCTCCGACGAGCACCAGCTTGCCCCAACTTCATTTTGATGCTTGACTGCTGCTTGCACATCGTAAATTGTCACTTTGCTTATCAACAGAAACAATGTAAGAAAATGTCTCATTTTGAAAAATTTGGGTAAACAATGTCTCAGCACTAAAGAATGTTGAGTGCCTAACATTCAACAATGAAGCAATTGCAAAAACTAACTTTACAATTAGTCCGCTTCAGCTTATTTATACAGCAAAGCTTTAAAAATCGGCCAAACCTGATTTACTTAGCAATTGACATGTAACGTACGTAGGAACTTTACAAATACGTCATTCCTAATAATTAACGGATGTTTTAACTCATAATTGATAAATAATGTGTATGATGATAAACTACTGCAGATGTTTTTTTCAGTTCCTTTCATTTTCATCAATACAAAGCAATCAGTGTCACAGTGACACGACAGGGATCTTAAAACAAACTTATAAATGACGTAAAATAAAATCAAGTTTTTACGCAAGATGAGAGAGCCGGATCTGCCATGCCACGAGTAGCCTTAAACGTTTTTTTATTTTCAATTTGATTTGCCCCAAAACTAGAAATAAGTC